>JAOTAV010060916.1:0-14773 GCA_026546445.1 Cyclargus thomasi | reverse complement strand
ACAAAGCAAAAATTTTGAAAATCGGTTCACAAACGGCGGAGCTATGGTTGAACATACATAAAAAAAAATAAAAAAAAAATGTCTACAGCCGAACATATAACCTCCTCGTTTTTGGAAGTCGGTTAAAAATTAAACAATATTTTGATAATACTATCCCACCAAAAACATTCTGTGAAAAGCAGGTCAAGTCTCGATGATTAGCCTTTCATAATTAGTTAGTCGACAAATCAAAGGCCAGTCGTATAACATTAATTATAATAATCAACAAATGACAATAAGAAGCCTTTGACTTGGCAGGCCTTTGTCTAGATTTCATTACTTTTAAGAGGGAAACAAACAGCTCAATAGAGATTTGGCCTGTTTTTTTACAGAATGTTTTTGATGAGATTTCACTTCTTTTCATCGAAAGGTTTTTTTGCGCAGTTTTTGTTAATACACATATTTGCATTTTTTTCAATGGTACGGAAACGGTTTTTAAAGGGATCTTCCTCCAGCTTATTTCCATCTCATGAGGTACAATATTAAAAAATCACCACAAGAGTCGTCAAAATAGTCATGGTTCGGAAAAAATCGATTATCCTAGTATTATAGTTTTCCTTTTATCTGATTATTAAACCTTAGCTCTATACTCAATTTCAGCTCTCTAAGTTTATGGGAAGTAGCAGTTCTTTTCAGTGACCATGAGTTAGTGAGTGTCGAAAATGCGAAACTTTGCTATCGCATAACTTCAGAACTAAATAACCTATAGGCTTGAAATTTCGGATTTTTAAGTATGCGGTGTGAGCTTACTGGAGAAATAAAGGAGAAAATTTCAACTTTCTGGTACTAACCAGAAGTTCTTAAATAGGGGGCTGAAAATCCGGCGAAATGGTTTCTGTAACGATGGTATGGCAGTGTTTGCTTCACACTCGACTTGGCTAAGCCTCTGTCGTACCATCAGATTATAAAAAAAGAAAAAAAAATTGTTCATGTTTTAATATTTAAATTTTAGTACCCAACTTTTTTTAATGAGGATTATTGGGCAAGCGATTAGCGGATCACTTTTAACAACAGAGGAGCTGCAAGTGCGTTGTCAGCCTTGTGGGCGCAGGGAACGGGAACAGGGATAGGAAGTGAAGTTTAGGGAAGTTGGGCCTCCGGTAAACTGACTCACTGGACGAAGCACAGCGCTATGCTGTTTCACGTCAGTTTTCTGTGAGGTTGGCCGGCTCATTTGTGCCAAATTTACTTGAGAAATTAAACAAGGGACATTATTTGGCAAAAAAGGTAGTCACGTTAACCGCATTTGTTTACCAAGGGACTTAAGTTTCCAACCACCATATGTTTAATAGAATTAGGAGCCAAACGAGCAAAGGATTCATTAACTGCAGTCGCCCATAAACAATTGCAACATGAGAAGAGTTGCAAGTGAGTTGCCAGCCTTTTATGAAGGAATGCGCTCAGGGAAATGGAAGGAGGAATAGGAATAGTAAATAGATAGTTAAGGCAGTAAGCTCACTTACTCTAAGAAAGAGCAAGCGATGATTCGTAGAGGCTTCACAAATAACACCGGTTATTTGTAACGTCGCATTTGGTCGAGCCATTCGTTTCGAAGCATGAATCTCCCTTCTTGTATCTGATCTAAATTAGTGATTAACCAAAACAAACACCTAACGCGCTTTCATGCTTTTAATATGAGGTCTGAAAACAAAAACGTTTTTTCGTGTCTATTGTGAAAAGTCCTTATTACTGACTGGAAAGTTTCAAGGGTAATATTTGAATAAAAGTGTTCACAGCCGTAAATATAGAATCGATAATACTTTCGTATATTTGCTGAGTCATTTCAAATGCAAATTGCGTAACTAATTTGATTTGTGTGATGATAATATTAATATCTATAATAATATCTATTTACAACTAGATGTAAGATTTTACCTACAAATTGTGGATCCTTAAGTTGTCCGAAAATAAACATTTTTATATGATTTTTTTATTTATAGTATTTGATAAATAGTTACACAGCTGTGAAAAGTCTCATATATATATATATATATATATTGCGGCTTTGTTTTCTACCCATCTCTTTTTATCAAAACGTAATTTAATATGAACGATGTACGCAGCTTATAGACTTTGACGTCACAATTAATATCGGATCTCTCTTTCTAACTGACTACTTTAAAGGCTTGTAACTTCGTTGTTTTCAATGTCATTAAAAAAAACTGATTGGTCTCCATCATGGTTCAATAACGAAAGTTTTATTTAAATAAATAATATAAAAATCATGCATAATCCTATTTTCGCATTTTCGATGTCGACACGAGCTAAGCTGCGGGCAAAGGGTAGTTATTTATATTGTTTGATTAGTTTGTCAGCCACAAGTCAATTAAGATAGGTGGTCGCTTTGAACAAGTTGAAACCACATAATTAGCTCAAGACTACACGTTGCCCACAACACTGTTGCGATTTAACTATTTTAAAGAAGAAGGAAAACGTTTTTCACATTACTTTTTAAGTCAATTTAATTTTTTTTGCCAACAAAAAAAGTTACTGTAGAAGAAATTTATTTTTAGTTAATTAATGGACTCATATTATTTATTTGTAATCCACTGGCCGAGTTTGACTTAACGCAGCCAAATTATTAAGATCCGTAATATGGCTATAAATCAACTTCTCTGAGAAAAGAAAAATATGTTAACAAAAGTGTGTTCTCTTTTATAAAGACTAAGAAAGTGTTGATGAAAATAATCTTAGTTAGATTAATAAGTTATTTTAACTTAATCTTTAAAGCTAAGCTATATTGCAATTTTTATTAAATACCAATATAAGTAATTCATGTATTAAAAAGAATAGTTTGTTGTTTTCCTAGAAAAAAAAGTATATTATTAGTTAAAGGGTAGATTTGTACGTGTAACAACTCTTTCTAATTATAAGTGGATTCGTAAGGGATTTCGGGTATATTCTTAGCTAATCTAAGGCTGGAAGTACTCCATTTGGCTCCATTCCAAGATCGCTGGTATCTGCGTGACAAACGCTCCATAATTATTAAGCCTATTTTAAATCTATTTCAGCCATATACTATTGACTTTTCCAATAATAAAAAAATACAGTAATAATGTCCATTGTCCATACTTTATGAAAGTTTTTACTGTTGATGGAAAGTTGTGTTTGTTTGTTTGTTTGCTTTTCCTTTGCATCTTAACAAAGCAACTTTTTAACTCAATTTTTGGTATAGACTTAGGTGAAAGGACTAACTTAAGGATCACTTTTGTTTGTTCTTTGGAAAGCTTAAAAAATATTCGAATTTTTCGCTATTTTCTAATTTTACGCGAAATTCTGTATAATGGAGGAAATTGAGAGAGAGTTGACGGACCTAAGTCATTTGGTAGGGATATGTCAATTACATGTAAGTCGTGATGTCGGCTGAGTTTGACATAACCTGACCAAATTACTTAGATCCGCGATCTGGGTAGTTATTATGACCTCATATTCCCAGCCAAGTTCCAGCCAGTCAGCAGTCGCGTGACACGAAATACTTGAAGTTTGACGTTCCCTAATGTCACCAACATGTTTAAAATCCATTCATAGACAACCAAACTAGTATTGATTCAGTTATTATTCTAATAAGACACTGTAATACAAAAAAAGAATGAGGCTATTGTTGGCCGTATATTGAATTGCCTGGAACCATTCAGGTTTGTAATGGACATAATAACCCCCCTGTATCTCTTTCAACTTCTCTGATTGTATAAAGCCGCGTGCAAAACCCAACCCCCAATAAAGGCAAATTACACAATAACTTAATAAGAGCCTGCTTCACCGCCTACTGATAAATTTTCTGATAGGCTATCCACAACTTTTTGACAGACTCTCCACACAAGATCTGTCGTAAAAAGTCGTGGAATGTGTAATACTTATCAGTAAGCGGTGAAAGATGCCCTTGCCCATAAGCTAATGACAAATTATTTAATTTTTAAACTATAATAACTATTATGGATACAAGAATCGTATAAAATAAATTTTCTGTATTTTAACCGGAAAATTCCTGAAACCGGGTGCTTTAACACGCATCTAAACCAAAAGACTTAAAAAGGGACATCTTTGAGAATAAAAGGGCATCGACTGATACAAAAATGAATGTAACCACACCAAATACACCATTTGTTTAAACGCAGTATCTCTGAAAAGCTAAATGCGGTTTCTGGTAGGCTTTGAGTTATTATAGTACCTTGTAAATGCCGTAGATGGCTCTTTTTAGAAATCACTTTGCTTTCGTAAACAGCAGATGTCGCTTTTACAATTTTGCAATGCTTTTAGCCAAAATTGCGAAAAAACTAATTTCTTACAGATTCGTCATATCGAACTGTATGTCTGTCCGTTATAAATCGCAGACTTTTTCCTCCGAAATTATAAAGACTATGTAAATTGAAAGTGTGTGTGTAAGGCACATTAAGATTTTAGGCAAAAATAATAATAAAATTTTAAGGGTCCCCCACACTTTGGAGTTATTTCAAACTAAAAATATCTGTGCTGGAAAATAAACGTAGTGTAATACAATCTATCATAAGATCTTAATAAATACTAACTTTCGATCGCAGCTTGACTCGCGTGGAGGAACATAACATTTTTCCATGACCAATAGTAGCCCATGTTACTCTCTCCATCGTTTCAGCTGAGACTATACTAAAAATCAAGTTTGGTTGCTTCGTTAGGGCCTAATGGAAAGACCAACACACAGACAAACTCTCCCATTTATAATATTAGTATTTTTTTATGATATTTAGGAGGCAATTGAGGAGACAGCTACTGATGGAAAGTAGCCCATGGACATCCGAAGAATCGCAAGTGCGTTGCAGGACTTTAGAAGGGAATAGGGAATGGGAATAGGGAGGGGTACTAGGGAAGTCGGGCCACCGGTAAACTCACATACTGAACGAAACACAGAACAACGCCGTTTCACGCCAGTTTTTTGTGAGGCCGTTGTATCACGCCGGTCGAGCCTCTAATATATATTTCTTGATTTCAAAATTTTAACATAACGCACATATAATATTCTTTCTTCAGTTAACACCATTAATCAAAATAAGGCGGGTTAGTCAAGACCTAAACGTTTTCGCTTCTTTGTAGAATCGCCAAAGTAAATGTATGCAAATGACATAAGATTTCATTACGCCGTATGTCATTTCAATACATTTTGTTTGGCGATTCTACAAAGAAGCGAAAACGTTAAGGTCGTGGCTAACCCCCCTAGGGTCAGGTCAACTCAGTTGTTATTATGTAAATAGAATATTTAAAATCCATGAAGGATTGCTGAAGAAACAGAAGGTGTAAGCATCTTCCAAGGTGTATTTTCCTTCAGTTTGACCCAAAGAAAAACGTTTAATAGTGCTAAAGCAAGGTTAACAGACATCAAAAAATGGACAAACATTATACAATCAGGGAAAATTAAAGCAAAGCCAAATAGCGGATCTAAGTTATGTCAAACACAGCCAACATACGACGAATTTAGACCAAATGGTGAAGGTCCGTCAACTGGCTCTGTATCAATTTCGTTTATGGTACATTGTAAGGAAATTATTTCCTTATGTTATTATTTCCTTTTTATAAAATGGTGAGCTCAATTTTATCTGAGTACTTCAATTGAATATTTTAAATTTACATTCCGATTATAAATTAAAAAGATATCTGTTTTGTAATTAACTCCCAGATATTTACAAGCTCTCTTAAATATTAATCAAGTTATAAATTAATTTTGTTTAAAGATGGAGGCTGAGTTTGCGTGATAAATGTGATCGGGGTTTCAATTAAATTTTCCTTTCAGTGGGTCAATTTGATTATTCCGTAATTCGTTGTAAAGCCGCATTTAGTTTTAAGGCCGTTTGTCCACCGCACGCCGTCATCGTCAACGAGATTGTTTTTGACCGGTAAAATGCTTTATGATCTAGGCTGTAGATTACATTTTCTAACGACATTACTCTAGCGTCCATGTCCGTAGTGGCGTAGACCAAAATGAAACCTATAACCTAGATTATTAAGTTGCATATTTATAAGGCCTAAGTCCACTCCCATAAAGATGTACGGATGCAGCTTTTTTAACTAACGTTAAAATTTTATCCAGTTCTGATCCTTTTGAAGAGTGAATCAGTATTATATGACTATGCAAGATAATTGCCGCAACTCTGTTCGAATTTCACGCAGGTACGATTTCCGAGATGAAATGTATCCTATGACCCTCTCCAAGGACTCAAAATATGTCTATATAAAATTTCAGAAAAAACAGTTTAGCGGTTTTGGCGTGAAGAGGTGACAGACGGATAGACAGACAGACAGACGCACTTTCGTATTTATAATATTAGTATGGATTTCTGCTCGCCAGACAACTTATCGTTTTGTTTTCCAAATCTTGGAAAGTAATGTTCGTTGCCCGTTTTTGTTGTTTTTTTTTTTTCAAGATTTGTATACTATTATTTTTTATACTTGTTACTCACTTAGTACCTCTTGTCTGTATTATACAGATAGATACTTTTTACTTTGATTGTTTTGTTGAATTTTAATCGTCTTTACCAATAAGCGTGTTACTGCAAAGGCAGTTAAATATGAAACATATCTAAATGAATATTTTATTATATTATAAATCTAGACAAACCTAACTAATAGTCTGCCAAAAAGGTAATAATCCTTAGGGATTGTCTATGCTCTGTATTATAGATATTTCTTTGTTTCAATGTCCTTTATACGATTCTATTTGCCCTTCTTTCAAGAGATCAAATAAAGGAATAATAGTAAATAGAAAACGTATATGTCGACGTCGACTATGCAAAAAGTTATAACCCATTTTTAGTGATTTTTTTGTCTTTGTGTAATTAGTATGTTTGTTTCAATGACAACGGTAGACAGACAAGTTGACAAGATAATATGATATTATATATATAGAATCGTATCAGCTTAACGTTCTGTAACAGAAAAAGTTTTGATGTTAAATAGATATTTTTGGCGTTGCTAAATTCATCATGGACGTAAAAATATATAGATACTAGCCACATCAGAGGAGTAGTATGTGCGTTGCTGGCTGACTGTATTTACACGATTCGAAAAGTATTTTTGGATGTACGACCTATTTGGCCTTGGTTCTAAAATAGTTGTTTTTGGCGTTACAACCTTTTGGGTAGTCGCTCTCGTTTTGAATTCGCAATATTGTCAAAGTGATGGGGGAAAGTGAAACTCACAGACTATTTGTTAGAGCTACGGACGAATAATAAATCAATTGAAATGGATAGTGGGCAGGTTTTAGATGATACGATATGACATCGATACGATTATTAAAATATTTAATGCTCGCTTTACAGCTGAAAACTACCTCAAAATTGTAAATAGTACCTGAAAAAGTAAGTCAATATTATGCGTGACAATTTGACGTAAAGAGGTGCCCCCTTAGCTCTTAGGATTAAGTTTTAAGCTGACAAGCGCTGGTGGAAATATTTTTAAAGGTGATCCTAAAGCTGAAAACAAACTGATCGAACGCGTGACGGCCCATACAAAAATATCAGCGACTTACGACTTATAATTTGCACGCTTCAATGTGCAACATTTATCTAGATCGCGGCTGTCAGTCGCGTCCGTAAGTCGCGTCCTATCAGTATGTTTTCCGCTTAATCAATTAACTTTCTAACAGAACCGAATGAACCAAAATATTTTTTTGGAATTTGATTGCGAACGATTTTCGTGAACGCGGAAGAACGCAGTTCTTAATATTTTTAAATATTTTATCATATTTATATATTTCATAATATTTTATTCTACTAGCTGACCCGGCAAACGTTGTTTTGTTATACCGGATAGATACCGGATAAGCACAAAAAATTTCATTAAAATAGGTCAAGCCATTTCGGTAGAGTATAGCAACGAAAACTGTGACACGAGAGTTTTATATATTAGATGAATTCTAAAATTTGTTTTATTCGCAGCGTTTGGCTCGTTCGTTTCTGATATATGTATAACACGTCGATAATAGAAAGCTTAAACCATCTATAAATTTAATCGCAGTAAGCAAAAAACATAATATTAAACACCCAACTTCGTATGAAATTCCGTGCCAACAGCCAATAGTTAGTTTGATCCGATATCTAAAAGTTTGTAAATTGACTAACGAGACCTCACTAGACTAGAATGAATGGGGTATATTTTGGGCTCACCGACACAATAGAAGTCAATTAATCCTACATAAGGAGTTACCCCTTAACTTATTTCATCAACGAAACCCAAATGATATCGATTTTCGGCTTGACTGACCACTCCACGGGTCGCCCGACTTATCCAAGTTTAATTTTATTTATAAATGAATAAGAATGAAGTCTTACAGCCGGGCCGTACATATTATCAGAAGGGATACCTTATGGAAAGAAACTATTGTCACTTATCGACGCTTATTGAAGACCAGAAACGCACTTGAAGAGTCGCAGTGCATTGTCGGCTTTTTAATGAAAGAATATACTAAAAGAAAGGGAATAGAAACGGAGAATGCGAAATAGAAAGTCGGGTCTCCGGAAAACTCTCAAACTCTTTTTTCGTTTCTCGTCGGTTTCATGTAAGGCCGTGGTTTACCTTTGGTAGAGCCGGCCCAATCCCGCCCAGCCATGGCAATGAGCATCCGAATTTTATAGTTGAGATACGAAAATGTCTCATGGGTACACGCCTCCACCTGGGATCAAACTCTCGAGTGCCAACCAAGTAGTAAGTATTAGGTAAACCATTAGACTACTAGCAATATTCCAATCTAATCCAACGCTTATAATATTTTGACATGAATGATATTGAATAAACCATTGTTATTATTTCCAATAGGGAATATGCATGATTTTTTATTATTTAATTAAATAAATCTTACGTTATTGAAAAACGATGTAGTCCATCAGTGTTTTGATAAAATTAAAAACAACAAAGTTACAAGCCTTCAAAGTAGTCAGTTAGAAAGAGAGATCCGATATTAATTGTGACGTCAAATTCCATAAGCTGCATACAAAGTTCATACTAAATTACGTTTTAAGAGAAAGAGATGGGTAGAAAACTCACATCGCTAATATCTTACTTATTTCTCAACAGAATTCAGAGATTTTTTGTCATTTTGTATATCTTTAGGCCCACTATCAATAAATTTTGTTTTACACGCATATTCCCTATTACTTACGTCCGCAATCTGGATGAATAAACTAAAATGATAGTAAATTCTTTTAAAGATGATAACTAAAATATCTTTCACATATAAAATGTAAAAAAATATAATACAGCAAGGTTACTATACCTTCAATAGTGAATCTCAACAGATCCTTATGCAGTGTCAGGGCCCCGTCTTCTATCATCGATATATCATTATCATGGAGTAGTAGCTCTGTCAGTTGGTGAAGGGACCTCAGTGGCTCAGCGGATAGGGAACGGAGGAAGTTGTGTGATAGGTCTAGATGTGTGAGGTTCACGAGCTGAGCGAGGGACCCACCTGTGTCATAGATTAAAATATCAAATAGATAAGTAAAAATTAATTAAAAGAAGAATGTTGTATGCTTAAAAGATTTATATTTGTCTCGCGTTACTTAATAATGTAGAAATGCTTTTTAAAACTATATAAATCATTTTACAAAAACCACAATCTTAAAAACATAATTGCAGTAAAGTAATTTCTGACATTCATCTCTGACTGCGACAGCAACTAAGAAAAGACACGCAACGCTACAAGCAGTGGCATAACTATACCGTTCGAGACCCGTGGCACTTTTCCGTCCACCGTACCACTATGTCAAACCAATACAAAAACACGTCAAGCGATTATTGTAAATAATAATCGCACCTTTGGGGGCTCCTTCCGGCCGGGGGCCCGTGGCATTTTGCCGGCTTGCCACCTTGTAGTTACGCCCGTGGCATTTTACAGGCTTGTAGTTACGTATAAGTATTTTTATCCAACTCATACAGGGAAAACACATTAAAACAACATCAAACGTTGCTGATGATGTAGAGGAAATGAGCCGCTTAAAAAGGCTCCATATAAACGGATTTAAAGCTAACGCAACCGCATGCATCCGATTAGCTAATGACACGTAACTCAAACGTAAAACATCGACCCGTTCCAAGTGAGAAATTAGATCGGATTTTGATCAGATCCGGGAGCAGTAATGTCTATTGTGAGTCCGTGCTCTTTGTCGTGCTGACGTTTCAATTTCCGCTACAAAAAAGGTGAGGAAAGAGGGAAATAAAGCGCCGTGAACGCTTTTCATCCACGGTTTATTAATTTGTGCCAATTTGTGTGCTTTGTTTATCGTCGCTTTAGCGAACCGTCGCTAATTGTGCGACTCCGGAAGAAATAGTCTGTCCGATTGATCCCGCGGGACCACGGGAACGTGGGGGAAGGAAAGAGTAATTACTCTTTAGTGTTACACATGTAAGTCCATTAAATGGCAACTTATTGCGCGCTTAATCGTCCGTTTATTACTCTGCGATTCGTTTTCTGTATTTATTCATACCTAATTATTCTGATCCATATCACATAGCAACGCTTCAAGCTTATGCTTTCGAATCGATTCATATGAAATCTATATAGTCACTGTATTTTCAGTTCTAAGAATTATGCAGCACTATTTTACTCTGGATTAAAATATGGTCATAGAAATGTGCGGTACGCGCAATAAAAAAAAATACTCAAAAAGTTATAGGAAACATTGATAAATAGTTTTAAAAATTAGTTAAAAGACATAATAATAATATTATGAAACTGACGAAGTTGACGGTCAGCAAAAACGGATTACGTTCGAAACACGCCCAAAGGCTTACGTACAACTTATCTACGGACAAGTCACAGATACGTTTATGTATGCAAATCCGTCGTGTAAACAAAATGCTGAGCAGGAAATGCATTAGTCGTCGGATCGCCGATAAATAAACATTTTGTGAGCGATTGGGGTCGCTAAACACATTTCCCGTCTCGTCCTTATCCGACTAAATAAATAGTAAATACATTGTATATTTCAATATATGGCTTCAAGTTTCAACATTCTGTAAACCTTTACGCGTTATTTAAATGGTCTATCGAAGAAATAACGTACACTTTCTTGTATCGTTGTACACAGACTGTAACAAAACAAAAATAAACGAGTTCACTATTATAGTAGTAGTGCTAAAATTAAAGATTTTTTGACACTATACACACGACTCATCTTATAGGCCTGCCGCAAATGTGCGTTTTCATTATTAGGTTTTCCGAATTAGTTGACAGCGGAATGTATAGCAGCGGGACGTCTGGCACTCTGACACTGGCAACTCACTGAGGCCGCCATAATTAAAAAAAAGAAGAAGAGGGACGAAATTTGAAAAACGTATTCTGTTGTCAATGAATTCGGTAATCTAATATGAAAAACGTACGTTTGCCACCGTTCTAAGTAATGAACCTTCGTTTTGTTACATCCTTTAAATAATAATAATGTTTCTGCTTTTATATATTTACCTTTTATTACAATATTGATAGCATTGGCAATTAAAAAAAGAAATATTTCTATTTTACATACACCTATACATTTTTTCCATTTTATATTAATAGTTGGAGGCTCACATAATACATTCGCAACACGAAAACGGTTTATTGGTAGCAAAATTTATATGCTTTAATAAAAAATGGCGACGCGATTGTTTCATTGTTTTAACAAATTGATTTACTTACCCGATACGGCTACAATTTCATTATGGGACAGGTCCAAGTGAGACAGATTGGCGAGGTGTTTGAACGAGAAGTCTTCCAGCACATCGATTTGATTGTTGTGTAGATTCAAATGCGTTAGATTCGTTAGACCTGGAAAAAATATTAGATTCAATTTATCTTTCTCTATACCAAAGCTGGAAAACTACCATTCTTGGTACTTGGCTGTTTCATTGCTTTGAAATTACTGACGAAAACGCATTTATTATGCGTTACTTATCACCCTTTATCGGGACTCAAGTTTCTAAACAAATTTTCATCAAAATCGGTTTAGTGGTTTTGGACTGACAGACTCACTTTCGCATTTATAATATTAGTATAAAAGTGTGCAAAACTAAGAAAATAAAATGGGAAAGTTTGGAAGTATTTAGAAGTCCCGCGGCTTCGCTCGCGTGGAATTCTAACAAAAAAAATTTTTTTTGGTAACATAATGTTTTTCAAGACCAAAAGTAACCCACGTTACACTCATCCCTTCAACTACTGCCAAAAACCAAATCGATTGGTTGCCTCATTTGAGCGTGAAGGAAAGACAAACAAACACACTTTCCCATCTATAATACTAGTGAGTATGAGTTGTATTAACCTGCTAGCGCCCCCCGGCGTATACTGGCGAATGTGTTGTCAGCGAGATGTAGCGTCTCCAAGTAGCTGAGGCCGGGCACAGTGGACGGCCCTACTGGACCCTCCAGCGCGTTGCTCGACACGTCCAACTCGCGAAGGAAGTGGGCTTCCTGAGGGAAAAAGAAGGGGTTTAGTAAAATGGGCACCATTTGTGCCGATTTCGGTCGATTTGACCGAAGAAATATGACGTCTTCAAAGCGACGTGAAACAGAGC
The DNA here is from genome assembly GCA_026546445.1 of Cyclargus thomasi. Lineage (NCBI taxonomy): Eukaryota > Metazoa > Arthropoda > Insecta > Lepidoptera > Lycaenidae > Cyclargus > Cyclargus thomasi. The sequence continues at coordinate 2,225 of JAOTAV010060916.1, read as the reverse complement.
TAATTCAGTGTTTTGAAATGTGTGTGAGTATACCGGAGGCCATGGTTCGTCACGAATGGGCTGGTTCAACCCAAAAAATAGCTAAATTATAACACAGATGTAGAAATTAATTTTTATTAACTTTTCATCCATTATATTATCCCACATAATAAGTGTGACGAAAGACTCTATTATAAAGCCTTGACACGAATCAAAAGTACGTTTTCGGAATGTTCTGCTGCCTTCATTTCCGGTACGTCCAGGGACGTCGCTTTCAGAAGGCCCAGGATTATTCTATTTATCATCTTTTTTTATTTAGAAAAGAAGGTGGTTCCATTTTTAAAACAACATGCAAAGACACATTTTAGTTAAAATAAAATATATTGTACAAAATAAAATATATCAAGTACTAGCTGTTGTCCGCGTGGTAAAAATATGAGAATTGTTATTTTCTATAACAAAATTAAATGCTTATCACACCTAGTGACCCCTTAACAGAACTCGTCATAAACTTTTTAAATTCTGATATGAGAAACTAATTGAGCAGTGTGCAATGAGAGTCAAGCAAGAGTCATCAGAGATGGTGCTGTATATGTAAAATGATTTTGTCTGTTTTCCTGCATTTCTCCTGAAATTGTTATAAACCACACGGAGCCCGAGACCTTTCTGACGAATGCAAAACTGTCGAAATCTGTTCGTGCATTCTGGGGTAAGTTCGTCAAGTAGGAAACCGTGACTTATTTTTATATAATAGATCATTTCAAAATATTGTAGTGTGTGTAGCGTTTTATTTATTAAAAATATGTAAGATAAAATCACATTTTAAAATAATATTGATATTCCACGCTCCTCCTTCATATCAACTATAGCTGGCAGAAATTTCATGCTCTTACACGCCTTTCGTAAAAAGGGGTATAAAATTTACAGCTGGCAAATTAATATATAGATAAGTCGGGTTTTTCTTACTGGCTCTATAATTTCAGAACGCACAAACCGATTTCCGCGATTTTACATTCGTTGGAAAGGTCTCGGGCTCCATGAGGTTCATAGTAAAGAAAATTCAGGAAAATGTTCAAGAAAAAAGCAGAAAAAGAGGGAAAATCATTATCACATACAGCGCCATCTTTGATATATAGCATGCACTACAACGGCGCCAGTACGTGGTTTTTACATGACTTTCGGATTCCACGCGACCGAAGCCGCGGATATCAGCTAGTTACATAAAGTAATAAATAAACAATTATTTTCATCAATAGCTGCAGCGCTAGCATAGCGTCAGTAGACATAGGTAAGTATAAACAAAGTGACAGATGGTTGGGATAAACTGATAGATATCCTTTGTGCATCCGTCACTTCAACGTCACTTTGTCTTTTTTTTTATCTCGCAGGAAAGAAACACTTTCTCAGTCGCTATGCTATGGCCGCTGGAGTTATTGGAATAAAAATCGCTGGAACTGGAATTCTTTGTAACAAGTCGATTTACACTTCACGTACTTGTTAAGGCCGTGTTCAAGCTTACCGCCACTCCGCGGTAATAGGGTACTTAAGAATCTAGTTATTCCAAAAACATATTGAAAGCTATATTTATGTTTTATTTAGAAAAAAGATAAAGGAAAATTAATTATACGTGAAGGTAGTTGTATCGATTTCATTCATAGAGGTTTTACGTAACATTGTTACAATTAAATTATTTTAAAAGGTTAGGCTTTTTCCCACTGTTGGCCCCGTTAAAAAGTATTTTTCGCTAGGGTTTAGAAGTCAATTCATATAAACTTTTATCTCCCATTAACTAGAATTTATCATAATCATTACTTTGCGGATAATTACTTGACGATAACTACACTACAATCTACATGTCAAATTCATTCATCAATCATCGGAAGGGTTATCATGTATCTCGCTATAGCAATAACTTCGTAATTATTGCTCCAAAATCGCAAATTCGTATGTATGTAACAAAACAAGGAGATGCCATCTTGCCACAAAGTTCGCTTTCGTATGGATTTTAACAGCAATTTTAACAATTTGTATATAAAATATAATATTAATAATATCTATGCGCTTCACACCACGTCAATCTGGCCCCGTGCTAAGTACCCGAAGGACTTGTGTTACAGGTACTAGACAACGGAATTATATTTAATACTTTTATACTATACACATATTTAAGATTTTTAACCGACTTCCAAAAACGAGGAGGTTATTATGTTCGGCTGTGGATTTTTTTTTTTTTATGTATGTTCAAC
>JAOTAV010060905.1:0-14775 GCA_026546445.1 Cyclargus thomasi | reverse complement strand
TAGGTAAAAGATGGACCCGTGCGAGTTTCTTACGCCGGTTCTTCTCGCCGGGTTAGTTCCCGAACCGGTAGTAGGCATCGTAGTCTCGACGTTCAGAAAGTGTACTTAATGTACTTATTTTGAAGAAAAAGATTTTGATTTTCAGTTTTTGATTTTAACCCCTTTTCACCCCCTGAGAGACGAATTTGTAAAATCTCTTCCTTTTACGCTTACGCTATAAGAACACGATGTACTCGTAGTATACCGATGACTATCAGTTTATCAGAGGATAAGCTGATAGTGATCGGCTGTCTCTCACGCGCGAGCGAAATCACTAGAGGATCTGATAAGTTAGATCGAACCTTTTTGTTGCAGGTGTTTTAATTTTACCTTATCAGGGTTACCACTGTAAGTTTTTATTTCATTATTTTTGATTTTCAAAAATAAAGAGTTCTGTATAAAATTTTATAACGATAGGAAATATAGATTTTACATTTCTCTGTATAAATTATTTTAAGTGAAATGTTATTTTATTGTTTTTTGTAAAGATTTTTCATATGACGATTTTTTTGTCGTTTGATATTACTAATGCAAGTACAAAATAGTATAGCCAAAAAGATTTACAAATTGACAATTTTTTGTGCATTTACCTTACTTTCTCTCTATATCACAAAGGTTTGGCCAGAAATAACAGCCCCCATATGGCATTACCATTACATGCAAAAAAAAATTAATAAAAAAATAACTACATATTTTAAAATTAATGTTATCAAACCTTAACTTTATTCCGAGACATACTATTTTATAAATACTGTTTGTTAAAATTTGAAAACAATCCTGATTACTTTAATTACAAAATGTTATACTTTCTTTTCTTACAGTCGTAATTTCTTTCAGTTTATTGATTGCAATTTAACATAGCTACATTACATAAACCACAATAAGTTATAGACAGGTGTAACAAAATTATCTACTCTATTAGAATCTAAGCATGGTAGTAAAAGATAACAACTCTTTGATTTAAGCACATTCGAGCAATCTTGTATTAACTTTTATAAGTGTCCAGTGTCCATTGATTTTTATTGCTGCAAAATTATGCAACTTGTTTGGTCCTATTAGCGACAACAGTAAAGAGCTCTCTAGTTATGAGAGTCTTGTTTTTTTTGACTTTAGCTAAAAGTGCCTAAAAACAAATTAGTATATAAAAATTTAAGCACACATATAATTATAAAAAGTTGTTAAGAAAAAATAAATGCCTATGCATGATTCTGCTAGGGAATTTATTTCTAAGTAGAATTATGCATAACATTTTAGCTCTCATCAATTTTTTGTGTTTTTATCTGTTTTTCAAACTTGCGTATAAGTCTATTTATTCCATTTTATATTAACAAAACGTCACTTTTAAGCCTTAACTAATAAAATAAACAGAAGTGGCTCAAGTTGTGATCCCTGAGGAACTCCTTATATATCTAACGAGCAGCACTAAGCTAGACTAAATTAATTTCTATAAATTGCTACGTTCGATTGCTGGGCGTTATTAAAACTAAATCAAGCCCATAAAAGCTAATTGTGCGTATATATTCCGTACAGAGCGATCATTTGCACCCGATACTTGTAATTACGAGGCTGATGCTATCGAAAACTGTAAAAGACAATTAGATCGAGTAATTTAAATTGTTTAGCCCAATAGTATACTAGCTAATGGACGTATTGTTATAGAGAGCTCTGATTTAACTAATTTTATGGGAGTTTAATGCAGGTGTGATTCTAAGATATGCGGTTTATTTTGTTTAAATTAGAACTATCTTTTAAATATTTTTAAATTTTATTCAATGATGCCGTGATATTTTTGTGAAAGTTTTTATCCCTATTTCTGTAATAGAAGCCTTAATTAGAAGTGTTATACAAAATATTACCAGCATATATTGCCGTTGGAGATCCATACTTCGGCATGAATATGTCGGCTCGATCGGAGTGATACCACGGCCTCATAGAAATATATAAATACCTGGCTTGAAACTGCGTTGTGCTGTGTTTCATTCAGTTAATGAGTTTACCGGTGGCCCATCTTCTATAATCAACTATCCCTATTCCCATTCCCTCAAAAAGCCTGGCAACGACTTGCGACTCTTGGGATGTTACGAGTGTCCATGAGCGACGGCAGTTTCTTTCCATCAGGTAATCCGTATGCTCGTTTGTCCCCTAAATATCATAAAAATATAAGTACAATTTCCTTTTCGTTGGCTCTAGTAAGAATGAAACTATAACAAGTAATAATTTAAAGTACTTAAGCCTATTTAAAAAAGTTATTTTAGGACCTGTATTACCGCTCACTAACAAAGTTTCTGCTAGGCTATCCTTTTTGAACTAATTCTGTCACAATTGTGAACTTTTTTGAACTAATTCTGTCAAATAAAGTTGTGGACATACTATCTGTAAGCGGTGAAACTGGCATTTAATCGTTTAATCTTCATCTCAAATACACATGTTAACTGTTAACTGTACTGACAGTTTTTAACATTGTAGTGGTTAATTTATTCACACTGTGTTATAGACTTTTTGCAAGCCTTTTTATCTCGTCACCTTTGTAGTTTCTGGAAGTTATCAGTATTTACTTTAATTGTTGTTAATTGTAATTCCTGTTCTGATCTCTGATAGCGCCGGCATCTTGGTATGCGCTATCTGTTAATCTTAATATACAAAGGTGCTCTGAAAATGTGTCACGCCATAGACAGGTTTCAAGGAAACTTCACCTTTAAATACTTAGCGACAATTATCGAGGTGTTACTTATTTTTTAATTGTGACAATTAACGGGCAAAACACTTGAAATTTTCACCTAAATTACGGGTAATTTCATGCTAGTTTATACTTCGAATGGCTCATTATCGATTCGTTAGTAATCTCTGTTTTTAAAGTCATATAATGAGAAAGTACTAAGAACTAAAAAGTCACAAAGGCGACATGTAATTTAAGACGTTGTTAGATGAAGTGACAAGACCACCAATTTGAAACTTTTTATTGCATACCTGGAGGCTTTAGGATCGGGAAAACGTGGAGTGGAGTTTATGTACTATTTATTTATGTATAGGGGAAATTGAAACAAAGCCAGTTGACGAACCTACGTCATTTGGTCTGAATACGTAAATTCCATGGATGTCGTGATCTGGGTTTGACATAACTCAACCAACTTGCTGGAACCACTATCTGAATTTGTTTTAGATTCCCTGATTATACAATGTCTATATAACCTGATACATTGGATAAATGAATACATAAGTGGAAGAAGCAGATAACTAACATTTTAAAAACTCCCGGATTTTTGGGTCAGTGGACGTTTATGACCCGAAAAATCGTTTGAATTTCAAATAATGTGAATTTGACGTGTAGCTAGATAATAAAGTAGATAAGTTACAAGATTTCAAAATTTTATGGAAAAAAATAGTACATACCCGAAGGTTGAAAAATTTTAGTTGTCCGCTTCTTCCACTTATGTCTTCGAATGAATAAAGTGGATAAGTTACGTTATAGTTACAGCCTACAATCATACTCGTTGGAATGTATTCTTACGGGATTTGAATTCTTACGGTGACATATACGTAGGTATCTAGCGCTCCTAACTAGCTCCTCCCACTTGTTACAGATAGCAGGTACCAGCTATCTACTATCAGCGATACTACTTCATAATTGAAACTCGGTAATAGCTTTAGCAATATAATTGCGACTTAGCGCACTCCACCGACTTGTATACAATAGGGAATATGCATGGTTTTTTATTATTTAATTAAATAAATCTTACGTTATTGAAAAACGCTGTAGTTCCAATCAGTTTTTTGATAAAATTGAAAACAACAAAGTTACAAGCCTCTAAAGTAGTCAATTAGAGAGATCCGATAATAATTGTGACGTCGAATTCCATAAGCAGCATACAAAGTTCATACTAAATTACGTTTTGAGAGAAAGAGATGGGTAGAAAACTTACATCGCTAATAAGTTACTTATTTCTCAACATAATTCAGAGATTTTTTGTGATTCTGTATATCTTTAGGTCCACTATCATAATAATTTGCATTCAATAAATTTGTTTTACACGCATATTCCCTATTGTGACTAAGTCTATACATTGATACGCAAGCGGAAAACTTTGTACCCCTTTTTACGAAAGACGCGTAGATGTAGAAGCATGAAATTTCTGCCAGTTATAGTTGATATGGAGGAAGAGCGTGGAACACTAATATTATTTCATACACGAAATACTCTTTTATGTTTGAAGTCTGTGAATAATTTAAATAAAAATTAATGATCTAGTAACGAGAGCTTTATGCCCATTTGAAGTCTATGATTGAATTGAGAATATATAAAATGTTATTATAGCTCCTCTACACGATGGTTTTTAATATTTATGGTCGAACTTCGACCACAGGGCGACCATTATAAAGCATTAATACTTTAGGGAGTGACAAGGCGCTTACATAGAGTTCACTGTGAAAGTAGCACCGCTGTAATCCCAAAAAAACATTCTGATTCATGTGGATGTAGTCGACGACATGAGTAAGCCCATACTAATCACGGAAAAATTGTTGGGTTGTGGTCCGGCTGAAAAGTGAGGTTTATATAGGTTGTAACAAAAGTAAATTGTTGTGCGATGAGAGTAAAAGATAACGGCTAACTTTAAGTTCTACATTTTACCACGAAACAAGTTTTATATACAAAAGACACTAAAACACTTTAAAAACAAAATCAACAAAATTATATGAAAGCCTACAAAATAAGACGAGAACAAAACGGTAGCACACGGGGAAATCGTCTCTCAGGCAACGCGCGTAACAAGTTGTCAGTCGCTCGTGCGGCCTGACAAAACTTCTAGAGCCGACCAAAGAGCTTATTAATAATGTTGCTTTGTTACAAAATGATAATATTAATAATGAAATGCGCTGTATTGTATAACACTGTATAGAGTTATGTATCTTATCTCACTGGGGCGCTTGGCTATAAAAATAACAAAAAAATTTCGTTTTCTGTTGCTACTTTGATAAAGGACTCTTAATTAGTAACACACACACTAAACTTTTGTTACACCTTAAATACGGGATATAATTAGTTTTTTACATCTATTTAAGGTGTTTTATATTTAATAATATAAATATATTCAGCGAAGCTCCTTTTTACCTGACTGCGCCAGAAGAGAGTGAGATGTTTTTCGAGAGTATGTATGTATAATTGTTTGTCACGCTCTGCAGCCTAAACGGCTTGATGGATTTCAACGTATGAGGTATCGTTAGATTCGTCTTGATAGCGCAAGTGACAATGGGTGCATTAAAAAATTAAAGATCAAAATGGTGGAATTTTTTTTTAATTTTTCAATTCGATTTGTGAAGTTCCAAGATTTTTTTCCGCCCATTAGGGTATGAAATATACATAACGTGATGTTTAAATTGCAGTCGAGTTATCTGTCTTTAGACATTTATCTTGCTTAAGACCTTGATGTACCATTTCTATAATAAACGCCGTCACAATAAGTATACCTCGCACGTACGAGATCGCAAATTTAACAGTAAAAACTCGGCTCACATTGTATATGAATGAGCAAGAAACAGCACAATATCTAATCGGCAACAGATTGGCTATTCGCTGCGCGGCGGGGCGCCGGCTGGTGCTGAAACCACAATTAAAATTTATGAACACTGTTAATTACTGCAAGCTGCACTCATGTCCCTTAACACGCGACGACACGACACGACGACGATACGATAGCAAGATGCGGCGCCGCGGCGGAGATATCACCACTTACAAGGATGGTAACTACCATTGCCAGTTGGTGCTCGCAACATCAGAAATGCAAGCTCGTTACCGGAGTTATATGAGGGGATAAATAACATATACAGTAAATACCGTTTTTGTAATAAATTAAATAATTAATTCATTCATTCATAAATAAATAAATTGAGGGAACAGGGAGAGACAAGCCCTATTCTCTTTCGTTACTCAATATAATAATATGAAGTAGGTAGTCGCCTTTGGACATGAAACAAGCGCTGTTTTGTGTCAATTTTTTGTTATGTTTGTGTATCTTTACATCAAAAAATCATCATGAAATTATATAAAATACTGTTAAACACTGTTATTGAAGGTAAGATTGAGGAGAGATGAGGCCGAGAGTGCTTATAAAATGTCTTAGAATACGGTAGGACGACGACGATACGACTGCGATACGATAGTAGATGCGGTCGCTGCAGGGTCAATACATTCGGTATGTGACATTCGTGAAAGATAATTCTCCACACAAACTTCGATGAATAGATGCAATTTGGGAATAGGCAGGTAGTCATCAGCTGATTACTTGTAGGATACTATTTATTTACATTAATGCTTCGGTGAGTTGTATCTTTTCTGTTTCTTTTAAATGTAATACGCACATTGCTAGCTAAAACATCAGGGTGATTAAGTTACCTACAGTTTTTATTGAGGGAATTTAAATTTTTGAATATAAAATTCTAAATTCGTAACGTTTATTGCTTTTTATTTATACATTTGGATATTTAAATGGTAAGTAAAAATAAATAGTACAATATTATATTTATATCTTTCTATATTTTATGTTCCATCAATCTTAAGTTAAAATATTTTGTTTGTTTCTTCCCCGTACGTATTTTATAAAATTCAACATGGCCGCCATAAAAACGCCTGATTACAGATCGAGAAGGTTTATTATGAAAAAATGTGGATCACTTACGTATTAACTATTAATATTTATATTTGAAAGTATATAGTAATTTTCTTGTTCAATAGTCACAGACATTATAATGTTTAGATATATGCTTTCTTACAGTTATGTGTAAAAATTCTCGCGTATTGAATGTTTTTGTTTTAGCATTTTTTCTTTTATTAAAATGAATAAATAGTTGAGCAGTTGTGTTGTAGAGCATAAAGGCCGGAAACGTACTTGTGGTCTAGTGTAGCTGGTGGCGGGAAGTGTCTTCCATTCACGCGAATCCGCATTGTTTTTCCCTACTGCCGAGGAAAAGTAATGTTTTTCGCACTTATTTCAAATATGTGTGTATTTAATATTCTTTATTACCTGATATATGTTAATCCGCTAAACGGATTTCCAATATTAAGGTATTCTGCAATTTTTCTTAGTACATTAAGTGGCTAGTCAAAAAAATTAAATGCGGCGGCTGAATAAACTATATTGAATATGTCTGTTAGTAGGCACCCGACTTTTGATTGGATTAAATAGTTTTGATAAATAAGTTTAGTTGGCTCCTCGTAGCATTGTAGCATAAAGGGAAGAATCAGGGGCTTTAGTTTTCATTTGTTACCCATTTTATTTACTTTTGTATTCAACCGTGAAAAAACACATTATCATAGTGAAAAAGAAATTATGTAATACGAAAATTTTCTATTTACATTCTAATTCCATCATATCCTTGGTAATTTATTCATCAAACGCGGTATTCTGTGTACAGTCGGCGCACGCACGGTAATTATGCAGATCTCGCGCTAATCCCATTCGTCTCGCCTGTGCTAGCGCTAGTACCAGTGCTGGTACCATATGTGACTTGACCCGCGGAAATCAGTCATCAAAACTTTTTAAACTACAAGATTTTGGAACTTTTTTGTCGGGTTCATATTGAAAAGTAAAGTGTATAATATGTTTTTTAAATAATTTTTTTTGTAACGTCAGCGATTGTTACACAAACGATTTTAGTTATAAGGAAATTGCTGTTGCCCGCGACTCCGCGTGATAACTTTCCTCTTGAAATTTTTACTGATTTTTTTTTTAAACCGTGGAAATCGGTTCGTGTGTTTTATGGTCAGGAAAGAAAACCCGACTTATTTTTATATAATATTTCGAAACTAGCGTGAAAATTAAAAACCGAGCCGGTGCCATACCGTAAGTATCTCATCACAACATTTCAGAAAAATTGTTTCAGCATTTCGGGCGTGAAGTGGTAACAGACAGAGACAGGAATCCTGACGGACGCACTTTCACCTTAATACTATTAGTAATAAACACGAAAGCGAATTTTTATAAATTTTGCTATAGATATATAGAATATCATTGGGATTAAATGTTCCCGTGGGATAAATAATAATTTATACGTGGGAGAATAAATTTAATACAGCGGCATTCCCTTGATTAGATTATTTTGTTATTTTCATGTTATATTGTTGCAGCTGCGAAAAAGTTTGCGAAAAAAAAATTATATTATGAGGCGACTTTTTCGGTATTCATCGGATATGGAGGGTTCGTAGCCTAATGCGTAAGACCTTTGGTTCGCACTCGAGGGGGTATAGGTTCGAACCACGGTGGAGGCGTGTGCATTGGCGCACGTTGGCAGACATTTTCTGTTCGGAAGTACATAATACGGATGCTCATTGCCGTGGGAGAACCATGCTTCGACACGAATCGGCCGGCTCGACCGGAGTGATACCACGGCCTCACAGAAAATCAGCCTGAAAAGGCGTTGTGCTGCGTTTGGTTCAGTGCGTGAGTTTACCGGTGGCCCAAATTCCCTAATCCACCTATCCTTATTTCCATTCCCTTATCAAGACCGACAACACACTTGCGACTCTTCGGATATCACAAGTGTCCATTGGCGACGGCAGTTGCTTTCCATCAGGTAACCCGTCTGTTCGCTTGCTCCCTAAATATCATAAGAAAAACAACATTACGTTATTTTATATTATAAAATGGTACCTTGGAAAAATCCTCTTAATACCCTTTTTAAAGTCTGTTTTGATATTGGGATTGTAATAATAATTACAAGTATTAATTATAACGGTTACCGCTATATTCGTGGAGCGATACGGATTTATGAATGCCATCTATTTGTACCCGACACGGCTACCTCGGAGTCCAACTTTACAAATGGCGACTATTTCTGTTACTAATGGCTTATTCCAGGGCATCTATAAATAACTCCTCTATTAGGTGATGTATGAGCACTTAATAAAGCTACTTCAAACCTCATGCTGTGTAATGATCGATTTTGAAGTATACATACAGCACGTGTCTAATACAAATCATAGTTAATCAATGCTTCGATTATGTGATGGACAAGTTAATCAATTCACAAAAGCTATATATAAGTTAATGTTAAAAGTTACCTTATTGACGTCATTATTTAAATAATAAACTGCACTCGAATTTAGACATAAGACTAACGGGGGTGCGATTTTTATACGCGCGGATTGTTTTCCCTAATCCTGTTACACATTGAATTATATGAGAGTATCCGCACTGGCGAAATCCGCGAATAATTATATGAAAAAATGCGCGCGAATTAAAACCGCGCTTGGCAATTTACACACCATCTGAGGCAATTCATAGAATTATCTATACTATTATTATGAATAGGAAAGCTTTGTAGTTTAGAATTTTTGTATATTTATATTGAATAGACTCAAAAGCTACCGGACCGATTTCAAAATTTCTTTTGCTATTACTTTGCGGGATTCGTCCGAATCCGTATAGGCTATATTTTATCCCGAAAATAGATAGTGAAAACAGTGTAGTAAGTCGTCTAAAAATCTGCCGTGCGTTAACGATTCTCGCGAACGCTGCCTAAATGGTTAGAGATGTACGGTTGACTTCCATAGAAAAGTTGTAGAACTCAATAATGCGTACAAAAAAGCAAAAAAATAAACCAAACATTTATATCTTAGCCATTATAACCACTTTTCCATAGAATAAAGTAATAAAAATTATAAGCCTACGTTTGTTGATCATTTTATCGTCAAAGGTTTCCTCTTCATAATATTATTATAGATGAATACGTAGAAATATACCAAATTCGTACTTCAATACTACCGTTATTAATATTCTAAATTCGATAGTGTGTCTGTCTGAACCGATTTTACTCAAATTTACCACGAAGATACTTTGAGTCCCGCGGAAGGACAGAGGATACTTTTTATCCTGGAAAAAAGTACGGTGCCCGCGCGATAAACAAATTTTAGCGCAAGAAAGTTGCGAGTATCATCTATTTAAATATACATATATATATTTTAAAAATATATGAATTTAATATGTATGAAATGAAATTCAATTCATACATATTTGAGTCGGGTTTGTTTTTATTAGTAAGTCCGACGAATTGGTGAGGTAGAGGTCTCTGATCGTGCGGGCTAACGGCCTCCATCGACAAATGAAATTATTTCGCTTCCATCCGCCATCTTTGTTTCACGCGATTTGCAGGGCTGCCAATTTATTTTATGATAGTTAGGGGGCACGTGAGCAGTCGGGTTACCTGATGAAAAGCGACTGTCATCGCCCATGGTCACTCGCAACATCCGAAAAGTCGCAATTGCGTTGCCGATCTTTTTGTGAGGGAATAGGGATAGGAAAAGAGGATAAGGGAAGTTCTAAAGCCAAAATTTTTGCTTTCACTTTTCCATCCACACTCCCTTTTTGAGTGTTCATTTACTAGCCTAAATTCTTTTGTCGCGCTGGAACCTTTAATGTTCTGTTCAGAAAAGAATAATTTTTATCACTGAATAATGATTCAATGATAAAAATTATTCTTTCCCGAGACTCAAAATATTAACTGATACTATGTACTGAAACCAAATACATTATTTTAAGCAAATACATCCAGCTGCTAGCGGCCCCTATCCATCGAATATATCAGTATCTCAGACAGCAACCCTACAACAGCCGCCAACAATTAGTTGAATCTACCGATCTCAAAATATCGGCGCCAAGTTAAATCCCTCTAACTGTACCCAGCAGGCTTCGACAGACACAGAACGGAGAGCCTCTGTGACTCACAGCTATCATCATCAACGCTTTCCGACAGTTTTCAGTTAAAAAAAAAACTGCTAGGTATCTTTGTGTGCCTATCGAAGTTACAATGTAATTTGTGTATGTGTGTATGTGCGGCGTATTCCACGGCATGATAGGAATACTAGGATTTATTTTTCGTCACATCACCGGCAGTACACTCATCCTCCATCTTGCCAATTTTCGATAAGGTCACTACTACCAAATTCCTTGACGACCTCTGTGGCTCAATTGTTTAGCGCGTTGGTAGCTTAAGCAGGGGGTCGCGGGTTCAAATCCCGCCGACGGAGCGAGAAGATTTTTCAATGTTCCTGGGTCTTGGATGTGTATTAAATATGTATATCATATAATAAAAATCTAAAATATGTGTATAGTACAAAAGTATTAAATATATTTCCGTTCTATAGTACCTGTAACACGAGTCCCTCAGATACTTAGCACGGGGCCAGACTGACGTGGTGTGAAGCGTCCATAGATATTATTATTATATTAAATTGCGTATAGATAAAGAGTAGGTATCTGCCTATACATAATTTGTTTTCATGATATTATGGCGGCATCTACAAGTAGTGCAATAATTCTGGATCGCGCGAGTTGATTTAATTCGAGTGATTTCTTATAATTTTTCGTTGATTATTTTCCGTCAGTGTGGATACTACTCATAATATAATTTAATGTGATACAGAGCTGCGGGAAATAATTTCCTCGATAGTACACACGATGTTCATTTAATTATCGTCCCAATCCAATGGTATTACCAGATCTCGATCTCAGTAAAAGCAACATACACACACAGACATACAGCCAAGATAGATTCGGTACGCACGGAATGGGTTTGGTCACGAACCGCTAAAAATTTATGATCTCATGACACTGTGTCAGATGAGAGATTGTATGCAGATTGCCGTCGTTAAGTTTTAGGCGATAAGGTCTATTTTAGCGTGTTAGTTCGATAGTATTAAAAAGTGGAAGATACAAGTTAACTTGTAGTTAATTAGAACAAAGATATACTACTGGGTGAATTTTTCAAACCGCTTATTTACACGCCAAGTTTGAAAACCATCCTTTTTTTTCTAGAGATATGATTTTTCGTTTAAAAAGTAAAGCATACTGTCTGTAATTATGGGCCCGTAACTATTTTTACATCATAATAATTTTCCCGCCAAAATATATATAAATATAAGGACTTCTTAATTTTGGTGGCTTGCCGCCAAAATATTTTTCTTAATATTAAGATCAATTAACTGTAAGGCACTTGGCGTCCAGAAGCACATAAACTCTTTAGAGAGATATCATAAAAAGCTTATCGAAGCCACCCGGGGACCCAGAGCCGGGAGCTACCTGGCACAACGATAGCAATTGCCATCCAACGGGGCAATGTTATCAGTTTGCTCGGTACTCTGCCAGTTGGGGACTATTTGGTAAAGGTTTTCTTTTTATAGTTTTTAAACTTTTATTTTAAATTTGTAGATTTCATTCTGTAATGTTTGGCTGATAATTTAATTTATTATAATTATTAATTGTAAACTTAATATTCTTTTTCATTTTTTGCTTTATGTAATAAAGTTATGTAATATGCTCTTTCTCTCTCTGCGATATATCAATTTTACTGCACTGAGAACTATGGTTAAGTTTAAAAACACAATTAAGATCTATCGCCGAGAATTTTCTAATTTTGGTGTTATATAAGAATTGTTAGTTGTATTAAATATATTCACACGCTAACGTACTCACACCTCAAACCAAGTGGAATCATGTCCACCAAAACCTGAACGCGACGTGTAAAATAATGAAAAACAATGATATGCACGTCGCGTTTAGGACAAATAATACATTAAAATATAATTTGTGCCATACTGAGGACCGGATTGATATAAAATATCAGTTCGGTGTGTATAAGATCGATTGTCCTGAATGCGATGGTGTATACGTAGGTCAGACTGGACGAAACTTTGTGACTCGGTATAAGGAACACATCTATATATATAATATATAGATGTGTTCCCTGTATAGATGTGTATAGATAAGTCTCATTTTGCTAAACATCTTCATTCCTATAACGGACGTTGTTCGTAGAGTCCACTTGAGGATACCCCGCTGTTGGGGCGAAACGCGCGTCGAGGTTCTCAACACGTGTTTGAGGTTCTCAACCCGTATTTTTACTTACAGGTTGAGGTTAATTTCGCGGAATATTACTAAAAATCTCAATTAAACTGAAACCCTAAATAACCGTCCGTGGCCTAATGGGTAGTAAGGTTCGCACTCGAGAGGGTGCAGGTTCGAGCCGTGTAACAATGAGACATTCTCCGATCTTAAGTACATAATACCAATACACATTGCTGTGGTAGAGCAATGCTTCGGCACGAATGGGCCGGCTCGACCGGAGTGCCACCACGGTGTCACAGAAAACTGACGTGAAACGGCGTTGTACTGTGTTTCGTTTAGTGAGTGAGTTTACTGGTGGCCCAACTTCCCTAATCTGTTATCCCTATTCCCGGCAACGCACTGCGACTCTTCTGATACCGCGAGTGTCCATGGGCGATGGCATTTATTTTTCATCAGGTGAACCGTCTGCTCGCTTGATTCTTAAATATCATTTAAAAAAATCGTCGATCGTAATACGGCATGATAATCGTGTAAGCGTCCAGGTAAAGGCGAGTATATATCGGAAGACACGTAAATCTATCTATCTATATATATAATCTATGAAGTTCTGATCCCGTATCATGGTCTGTATTCGCTAAATTACGGAGAGGTACCCTAAGTCTAGTTTTAACTATGACGATAAGGGCCTGTTTCACCGCTTAAAGATAGTTTATCCATAACGTTGTTTGACAGATGTTGTATGGAGAATCTGTCAAAAAAAACATAATGAAACTCACTTTTTCACGCACTATTTCAAAATAAACGAATACGTGTTTAAGAGTTTTGTGAAATTTCACTTCCAGAGGGTGAAATAGGGGTTGAAGTTGAAAGGTGAAATAGTGTATGAAAATGCTTCTTAATGCGAGCGAAGCCGTGGGAAAAAGCTAGTTTGTTATAAATTTGTAAAATCGAACCGAATATAGTAGAAATAATGCGTGAAAAAGTGTTTCATTAAGGTTAAACATGAACTTCCACCATGAACCAACAGTACAATCAATTGCATATATCTGTCAAAAAGTTGTAGATAGCCTAACAGAAACTTTATCAGTAAGCGGTAAAACAAGCTCTAAGGGTTTCTATTAACCTTGTAATATTAAAAAACGATCTTTTTAATTTCAGATTAACCGGCGAGCGCGTCCTGCACTAATCTAAGGTAAGTCGTAACTTAGATGGTGTGATAGCGTGGATGTTGTTAAAGCTTACCGACCAATAATTATACAACAATACAGACATAAATCAAAAACAATGCCCGTTAAATAACTATGATACGAAGATAACACTGACACTGGCGATGCTCAAACTAATACCTTCTTTACCTCAGTAGCCAGTGGCTTGTTAACAAAGACCCTTAAATTACCTTGCCAGGGTTTCTATACTGATAATATAAAGCTGAAGAGTTTGTTCGTTTGTTTGGACGAGCTAATCTCAGAGAAGGCCGGAATAGAAAAAATATTTTGTGTTGGTTAGTGCATTTGTCGAGGAAGGCTATAGGTTATATAACGTCACGCTACGACCAATACGAGCCGAGCAGTAATCTAAAATGTTGTAAGAACGGGATAATTAATTAACATTCTCATGGACTTAGTCAGGGGCAAAAACTAGTCTTAGATATAATGAAAATATTACTCCTGTCTCACCTCTATGGACACTTCTATAGAGGTAAGACTTTAGGGGGAAGTGGGATGTTGGAATGATTCGTACTGCAGAATTTAACTGGAATCAAAAGTATTCTATAACTAGCATTTTTCGGTGGTTTTGCCCGCGTGGAAATGATGGAATACTAGCTCTGCCGTCCTCAAACTTAAATGCCGTTAACCAACATCTAGTCGTTTTTGACATTTTGATGCCATCATAATCAGAAGAA
>JAOTAV010060894.1:0-14775 GCA_026546445.1 Cyclargus thomasi | reverse complement strand
AGCCCACACTAAAATCGCACTTACTTTGTTTTAAAAGTAATCATTCTCACATTTTATGACGAAGTACACTCGGCTACGTAAAAGTCAGAAAAAAAACGAGCCGAACGCGGCGAACTTAAACGAATTATAGAATTTGGTGTAGCATGAAATGTTATACCTCGCACACTAGTCCACGCCAAATCTCAATCAAATTCGATTCGTACCGGTCCGATAGATTTGCGTTCAGCATTACGTGTAAACATTCAAAACGCGTGACATAAATTCCTCCAGAAGACTAATGTCACCGCATGTCGAAAAGAATTAACGTGTGACAAAATATTGTTATGAATAAATTTCCAAACATACAAATCTAGTATTACGAACGCAATAAATTTAATAAACGATGTTATCTGTTATTTATGTAAAATATATTTAAACAGCTATAAACGTCGTGAATTTATTCATATAGAGATAATGATTTGTGAATCGCATATAACACGTTTTGATTGAAACATTTAAAATGAGATGAAAATCTATTATTCGGTTATGGCAGCTCATAACAATAAGTTATGATTACAATAACATCCGCAGTGTTAAGTCGAGGCAGCTTTATGTTAAACAGATTTTAGCTTTAGTTACAAATACATTCATTTACATAATATCGTAATTATTTCGAATGATTTTATACAACAATACGTTATATCAGATGTGATCTGATGTTAAGCTCAGGAAGTACTTTTTTAAATAAAATAAAATAATTTGAGAATTGTCTTTTTATTCCAAAATAAAGAAGTCACAACCAATCATAATAAAATATCTCTTCATTGATTATTCAAAATGTTGAAACGAATTGAAAGTGTTACTGCATGAAATCCAATTTAATCTCTCTATACGGATCCAAGTTCATCTGACATTGTTATAATGTTCTATAGAACTGAGAAGTCGCGATTACCTGAAGATGACTCGCTGTAATCCGATAAAAACTCAGCCGGATGCCTTCAATAGCTTCACTTGGCTTAGCTGTGACGTTTGACAACTACGTTATCTAACGCGAGCGGTGTTACTATGTTCATTCTTTTTAAATTTAATATTACTTTATGCTAAATAGCATAAAGTAATATTAAATTTAAAAAGAATACCTAAATAGGTAATCAGATTTTTAATGCAACATTAAGTGGTAAGTAGGTAGTACTATTGCCAGTGATTTAAACAAACAAAAACAATGACAGAAAATTATGTTAAAAATTGAGAAAAAAAACTTTTTAATGTCTTTGTCATATTTAAAATTCGCATTACAGACGACAAATTGCTATAATAATATAAAGTATCCATTGTACCTACCAACCCATTTTTAAGAGCCTATACTGTCCCACTGCTGGGAAAGGCCTCCCCCAAGGTATTCCATGTGTCGCGCTACCGCAGGCCAACCTGGCTTGTAGGCATCCAAATCGTCTCGTCATCTTTTTGAGGCCTCCCACGGCGGCGTCGTCCGTCATCTAGTACTCACTTTATGGTGGGTCACCATGTAGTGGGTCAGTCCCACTTTAATTTTGCAGCTTTCATGTCTCTAACACCTGTTTTGAAGCGCAGCGTGCTGTTTTATATATAGTCTCACTCCTAACATGCTGCGCTCCATAGCTCTTTAACAACCCATTTTAGCATAGTTAAATTTAATTTGTTTGCTTTTATGCTATTTATTATAAAACTTATGCTATTTTTGCTGTAGACTGTACCGACCATTTCGGGTAATTTGATACAACAATAAAGTGTGTAACAGTGTTAGGAGTTGAGTTAATTAAAACTTATGAATTTTAAATGATAGATTTGTTTCGACCGGGAAATATTGCCTATTGTTTACATTCGACAATTTTCAGACAGCTCAACTTTGTAAACATTTTGTATATTTATATAAAATTATTATTGTACTTTGCTAAAATTCTGATTTATTTATGTCTGTACTTTTTTAAAGTTAAGTATTTAGAAACCAGTTCGTAATATACAATTATTTTAAGTAGTTGACAATTTCAAACTGTCTTTGCACCAATTATTATTAGTAGGTAATAATTTCTGTCTTTGTACCAATATTATGACTATTTAACTATTTCAAACTGTCTTTGTACCGATATTATGAGTATTTAACAATTTCAAACAGTCTTTCTACCAATATTATTAGTAGTTAACAATTTCAAACTGCAACCGTAGATATAAGATTTTACTAAAAAATTATTATCATAAATCTTTAAGTAATGCAAAAATAAACATTTTGTTGTAATGTTTTGTATGTTAGTAGGTCGATCAAAATATATTTGCAAATAGGAAATAAAAATTTGAAGTTTGAAGTTATTTTATATAGCTGTCGTTTTCTACCATAAAGGAAGGTCTATGTTTTCTACATAATTTTCGCTTCCATGGAAAATAAATATTTAAGAATGATAAAGCACGATGAATATTTCACATACAAAATAATCATTTGAATCGAAATATATTAAGTAGGATATAAATGATTTAATCATTATTAATTATATTCGAACAAGTTAGTTGACACCCGCATAATAGTCGTATTCATCAGAAAGGTTTAGCTCGTCTACGATCCAGTATGGTAGTTGTATAAATTAGGTTAATATTATTAAAATTTGTAAATAAAATATGAAAATTAAAAATCGACACCTTATTAAATTTTCAATAACTCGTCTTGTAACAGATATAATGCTAGGTACATACCTTATATGATGTTATGTTATGTGTTAAAGCTTTCGTCTCTATGAATCCTTGATTATTGTTATTAAGGATTTGTAAATTTGTTTTGATTTTTCCGTTCACCAAGTTTCTCCAAACCAAATTTGTAGAGTTAAAATTAACAAACAGATAGACAAACAAGATTATCATAATATTAGTATGACTACTATTTCACACCATTCATAGAACTTACATCAACGAAAAAACTCACTTTGACGATAACATAATTATATTTAGTACCATTTTTCCGGAAGTCCGACTCGCGCTTGTCGTGTTTTTAATTGCCGCTACAAGGTTTGGTATGTTCCCGGTTCGCCCGGGGTCACCTCTCAACATGGCACGTGCTACAAAAGTGCATGTACAGTAACATCGTAGCCCCGGGGCACTTTCAACCAAGACGACCCCCAGCACAACACGAGTGCACTAGAATAATAACTATGAATACATAGTGTATATAGTTTTATACTCGGTACAACTAGGGTTAGCGCTACATGAAAAAATCAAGAGGTCTGATTTCCATGAAAACTCCTAAGATTTTCTTGGAATTTTATGTCTTTTTACAATCTGTTTGAATGTCATATTTTTTTCGTTTTGACAATCTATACATTCTATTATAATGCGCTAGTCTGGTTTTTTAATTATGTTTTTTCGTCCCTTTTTTTATAAAAATAGAGTTTGTAAGTTAATAAATGTAACATATTATATAATGACTTCATTTATTTCGCTTTTAAGCATTGTATTTTATATAAATTAAAAATACAATGCTTAAAAGCTGTAATACCTTTGATTTTTTCAGCTCGGAGCTTAAATAGTAGCACACGCTTGCTTGTAATTAATAAGATTTAAAGACTAGCATGTTATAATTTGAGTACTGTTTTGTTCACCCAAATCGTAGTCCTTTAAAATACTATTATTAAAATTACTAGCTTTTCCTGTGGCTTCAATCGCATAAAGAAGTATTTTCTTACAAGATTTTAACCCCTTATTCACCCCCCCCCCCTCTGGGAGTAAAATTTCGTAAAAAGCTCAAACGCGTAAATACGTGTTTATTTTGAATCAACAGCTCAGAAATAAAATTTTATTAACTCTTTATTGTACACCAAAAAAATATATGCAAATGATACTAGAAAAACTATGATTAATGATGTACAAAAGGCGAACTTATAGCTACTAAGCAATCTCTACCAATCAACAGTTTGGGGCTGATGAGATTTACAATAAGGATACTGAGAAAATTATGTAGGTGCACGAACTAAACTATCTCTTATCCTAATGTTATAGCTTAGATTAGACTAGAAAATGCTATTTTAAATCGATAATTGACTATTTTTAAAAAACCGGCCAAGTGCAAGTTAGACGAGCGCACGAAGGGTTCCGTACCAGTACAGACCAAAAAATTGGGAAACCGCATTTCTGAGAGTTTAAATTTTTTTAAGTTTCAAATTTATAAAAAAATAAAAATTGATGACAAAGTTTGAAATTTATAGAAGGAAAACAAAATTAAATTTATGGGAATGGTGGCATGCAAACACTAGCGACTCCGCCACGCCGCTGATAATATGTAAGTGCGTCGAATTTATCGATATCATTATGAAAGGAACGAAAACGCACAAAACATATTTGTTATATAAGAGCCACCTTTAGACATTAAAATTATTTTGTTTTTAGTATTTGTTGTTATAGCGGCAACTAAAATAGAAAATTTCAGCTCTCCACTTATTACCGTTCTTGAGACACAGCCTGGAGTATCGAAGTCTTAGTAATAGGGTCCGTTTTCACCGTTTGGGTACGGAACCCTGAAAAGTTAATAAAAATTATATTAAGTTATGTTTATTACCTAGGTCAAATTTGAGATTTTAGTTTATATTATCGATTGAGCCGGCATGGCACAACAAATTTCTAAAGGTAAATTGTTCCAAAGTGTAGCAGCACGAACAGTCAACGATTGGAATATAAGAAAGTGGAGTGCAAAGGGATCTCGAAAATGAGATTTCTAGAAGAGAGTAGCATTAATTGATGTATGTCATGTGAAAACTTGAAGCGGTAGTATGAAAATAATGGGAAGGATAGGATACAAAAGGTGGTGATACAATACATTTTCAATCTTATGCCTGTGTACTGAAGGTGAATTTTAGATATTAATGTTGTAAATGGTTTGGGTTTGTCAAACACGAAACTTGACGCACTCCAAATTGCATCCTCAGTTCATGGCGTAAGATTGAATTGAGGGTGCATCTTAAACATTATATATATGTTGTAAATGGTGTCGAGTATAGCTATTTTCAATCTTCCGCCATGAACTGAGGGTGCAATTTGGTTTGCATCAAAGTGCACCTTGTGATGTTTGTTCACACCGTGTTGACCACGTTATGGGTTGACTTGTAATATTGCTTGAAGTAATTGTAAGTGAATGTGTAGGTTATAATATAGAACTCTTTTTTTTAATGTACACTAGTGACTAGAGTGCACATCCAGCTTACACAACAATATATCATCGAGGTCCAGACTACCAGTACAAAATTCAAAAATCGAAATTTCAAGTTATTCTATGGCATGAAAAATATTACAAATTACTAGCTGAACCCGGCAAACGTTGTTTTGCCATATAAATAATTTAGGGGAATGAAAAATAGATGTTCGCCGATTCTCATAGATACCGGATATGCACAAAAAATTTCATCAAAATCGGGCAAGCCGTTTCGGGGTAATATAACAAAGATAATATAACTTATCATTAGAGGAGCCCGCTTTAGGGCACTTTTACTAGTACTTATTGTTATATTAAAATTTTAAAGTTTATAACTCAGTGGCGTAGCAAGCGTAAGTGGCCCAAGGCCAAACAAATATTATCCTTTACACACATTATAACTAAAGTAGTCCCACAATGGACAGAATGACAGTGACTCGGCATACTCTCCGTTATGTCAATGTAGTGGTGTCAGCCACACCTTCATCATCATTACCTTGTAATTACGCATCATATCTATGTCCGCGTGGAACTTTATGAACTATCATAAACCGTTTTACAAATTTTTTGTTATCTGCTCGGCTCCTACTTGTCGTAGCGTGATATTAAAATATAGCCTTTCTCGAGAAAAGGACTAATCATCATTAATGAACAAAACAATAATTTAAATTTTGGCCAGTAGTTCCTCAGGCGTTCAAACAAACAAACTCTTCAGCTTTATATCATTAGAATAGATAATAGTGATGTGATGCATAATTTCGAATTTTGTTTACGAACTGTTGGCGCCCTGCGTGTAAGGCCTGATTTACATTTTGATTAGTGTTTAGTGCGAGTGTAAAGTGCAAGTGTCAAGTATTAAGTGATTAGTGCGCATATGCAACATTATGCATTACGCATATGGACCACAAAAATCAAAATGTAAACCGGGCCTTAAAATCTATTAAACAACATTTTTGATGTGAGTAAATGAACAATGTGGTGAAGTTACGAGTTGCACGTGTGCTGGGAACACGGAAGTCGCTGGCATTCACTGCTGCTACCACAGATGGTAACTTGACCAATACCGGGCATACGCAGGTGGTCGCATGAGAATATTATCGCAGATATCTTGAGCACTTTACTGTTATGGGTTTGGTACACGGCTGTGATTTACAAGAGTACCTACTAATTATTTTTTACATCCATATTGTCATATTAATATGTTACCTATTCACACCCAAACCTTTGAGCAGATTTTGCTGAATTTTGGTAAAGAGATACTTTGAGTCTAGGGAAAGGGCGAACCGAATTTTGGCACAATGGACTTACGGGCATCAACTAGTATTAATTTTTTTTGTACGAGTGTGACGTTACTGAACTCCTCCTTAACGGATAGACCGATTTGAATTTTTTTTATCAAGCTATACCCGGATAGCTTAGACAACCTAACCTTGGTGTTAGTATAGTATTCACGAAGTGTCTTGTTACTTTACATTAATTGAAATAGTCGGAAAAATACAAATCATTGAATCAATAAAAACACACTTAACACGATTCTGATTAAAAACCTTGAGTTTTTCAACAAACACATAAATAATCGCCAATTATTATGAAACACTCGATAAATCAAATAACATAGGAAACGCTAAACATACAGACAAACATCACATTTCCTGTTCATCTGTTTACGACGTGCTATAAGTGGGCGGATAATACTGCACGATATATTTTGCTTTAGCAATGCTTAAACAATATAAATTCCTTGTTCGATAAGGATAATTGAAAATTTATTACAACTATAAACTATTCGAGGGATTAATTATTATTAAAGTAGCGAGACACAGAATTTAACAATAATTATACGTATTAAAAATTTTACTAATTGGCACTATCCAAATCAAAGATGGATGGTTAAAAATGCGGCGAAATCTTTCCAAGGTGTTAGGAGTACTACTTTAGTAGGGCTCTTAAGTTTCGTTTAGCTCGTTTTAATGCGTAAAATATTTTTACATGAACCTATTAACAGTGTCGTATACATATAAGATATATGGAGCCCTCTTTAGTGGCCCAAAATGGTCTTACCATTGGTAACACACAAAGTGACTTAAAAACAAGTAAAGATTTATCTCATATGTACTTAACTATTAAAAACATACTTATGGCAGATAATTTTTAGGCGACAGGATTTAGAGGCATCTGTCAGTAGATGTAATTTACCTTTACTCCGGACAAACTATTTAAGCACACACTAGTAAAATATAATTTACTACGAAAGACATTCACAGGATAAAAAGTAACACTCATAAAAAAAGACGCCCTCAACTTTCATTCTGAATTTTGCAAAACAGAGGCGGATCTAAAGCGGCCAGGGTCTAGGTGGCAACTGTTAAGAGTTAGTTCATTTTTTACTGTCCATTTAATCGACTAAAGATTATGAGAATCGATATCGAAACATAGACAGCAACAACATAGTTCATTAGGGCCGACATTAAAATCACACGGCATTGAGCGCGAGGTTACGTTTACAGATAAAAAAATACTGTCGGCAACTTTTCAATGTCAAGTGTGGACGTATGAAAAATTATGTTTATACCATCACACCGTATTTCATATTGTGATGACAACAGGAACCATAATGATCGATAACAGATTAAGCTTTTATAGACATATTTTTAAGGTCTTAAACGCACCATTTATATGTTGCATGTAACTCGTGTGAGCGGATTCCTTTTGTGATATAAGCCTACATGTACGTAAATTATTTATTAGCCTTGCTTTTAAAGACATACCTGCAAAGTTTAATAAATATTTTTTAAAGGTGGCTCTTGACTCTCGAATCTTCGTATATAAGATACTGATGCATATTTAAAAATATTAGCAATTTATTACAAGTTTTAACAAGTTGTTGCATCTCGGACAATAGTTACATAATCAGTACTAGAAGGTCACTCGTCAAGGTGAGGCGTGGGATACATAAATGTTTAGAGTAAATTACTTGAATTATTTCCTTATTCGATTCCTTTAATAGATATTAAAATGTAGTTAATGTTTATGTGCATCGCTTTAGAAAATTGTGATTGAACTTAATTAACATCGCGGCATTTATTGAAAAGGATGATAAATTATTATTATAAATCTCTTGAAATTGCGTTTTAAAATATCCCCCATAACTTAGAGAGCCCTTGCCTTGCACGATGTCTGGAAGTGGAGCCTCAGGAACAAGGACTAAAGTCTAAAACCGACTCTGAAAATTGTTAACGTCAAACGTAATTTTATGGGTAATACTGTGGTTATATTTTATTTCTTAATAAGTATTAATAAATAGGAAAAACAATCGAGAACATCTCTATTATCTGTCGGTCTGTCTATATTTCTATTTCCTACCTCTTTTACATTAAAAGGACTATATACACCGAAGGTCTAGTTTATAAAGAAATAAGTGTGTTTTAATAAAATCTTATAGTTTGCGTAGGTGGTGTTTAAGGCTGTAATCGTATCTTCGTTTTATTTCGCCTTGTGGCTTGACCTTACAGCTTGAAGGCCGAACAAAACGTTTAACAAAACTTCGCTGTTCGGCAACAATATTCATCATACTTTGTACCTAACGCCTTCCCAGTTGTACACAACTTTTGGCTAAATTATAATCCTCTTAGATAAATAAAAATCCAAATTCCTTGTCAAACATTATCTTTGAAAATATAAAAAAACGATTGGGAACATTTACGCCGGGGCTTAGCACGATGACTTAAGAATAGACAAAATGATATATAGCTGGGATAAACCGACAGATTTCCTTCGTCTATCTTGTTGTAGAAAGAAACACTTTTTAGGTCGCCATGCTAGGCCTGTAGATATTAAATTTATACCTATTAGGTCTTGTTCATGTTCGATACGCTGGAAATGATACATGACAATTGACAGATAAGGACGGAATCCTATACTAATAACGTCTGACGCGTCTGCGGTCTGGACTTTGCAGTAAACAGGGAATACATTTTGTTAAGTAAGGAACTAAGTGCATAAACTATGAAAGTGTAAGAAGTAAAAATATTGAAATGTACTTTGTTATAACTATTACAATATAATTTTACAAAATCATACTCACAAAAATTTTAATAAAATGTCCCGCAAAGTTGCCCTTCTTGAGTCCTGAGTGAGAACTGAGAAGTACGCCACTGGTTTCTAAGGACTGTCCTAGGATGATTATTTTTTATACACACCTTTTAACATCTCTGGCATTTTAAACACAAAAGGTTGGACAGCCCAGTGTAGAAGATTGAATTTTAAAGCGACGTCTGAACGTTGTTTATGCATACCGATGGGTTTCTTTTATTTTCTTTCGTTAACAAAAAGTATTCGTCCATCTAAATTCTAAAGAAAAAAGTATTCAATCTTGCTCTGACGTTTTAAAAAATATTGGTTACAGCCATTTTACACTTGATCCGTTTTTTTACCCTACCGAAAATTAAAAAATAAAGTTGTTCCTTTTTTATATGGCCCCTCTCCTTTTAGGGCTTAGGCCTGGGGAATGATTAAATCTGATTAAATCACCATAGGTATTCACGGTTGGTTGTGGCTTATGGCGTATAGGTATAATAAAATTATACAACAAAGTATACTAAATATAGGTATAATCAAAAACAACCTCCGGGTTTGTGCAGTATGAGTCCCATACTAGTCTCCACAGTGGGTACATGAAAAAAATAAAATAACTCAGGAATTCCAGCAAGAACATCCGGTGTAAGGGGTCATCTTCTTAGAAAAGATGGAAAATAACAACATTTTTATGTCTTAAAGAATTTTATACACATTAAGAAATCAAAACATTGGAACTTGGAGTCCAAATCATACAAAAATAAAATAAACTCTTACAAGCGCGCTAAAACATTAATTTCATTCGTTCAATTAACATCATATTATACGATTATTTATTCTGTGATCATACATAATATAAAATAAAGTACACATAATATATCGCAGTAGCTCAGGGTTAGTTACAATTTCAATTACATATAGGTTTTATATTTTTATGAGGTGACAGGCGGGACGAGGCCAGACGGGTCAAGGCGAGCGTCTTATCCCATGGCGCTGGCACGATATTGAAGTCACATGAAAATATTATGTTTAGTGCCCTGGGTACTTAGTCCCGTATTTAAAGTCAGCGTTATATACCAAGAACATGATCAAAAAATTTTTAAATACTGTTTTCATTAATAAAAGGAAATATTAGAAAAGAAGACATACGTGGAAGAAGCGGATAACTTACATTTTACAACCCTTCGAATAAATACTATTTTTTTCCTATAAAATTAACAAATCGTGTTAATTATATATTTCATTATCTAACTAGGTGTACATCAATTCTACATTATTTTCATTCAAATCATTTTTCTGGTCCTAAAGCAGACATTTACGCAAAAATCTGTCTTTTTGCGTAAATGGACGCTTTAGGACTAGATTTTTAAATGTTATTTATCTGTTTCTTCCACTGTCTTTAAATAAAAACAGCATCTGAATTTTTTTACATGCTCTTAAGTTTTAAGGACTGACTATAATTAGGGGCCCTAGACTGATATAGAATTTTATACACATGAAAATGCTATACTAAGTACCTTTGGTACTTATCAAAGTCATTATTAGTAAATAGTCGATGTCCGCAACTTCGTTGCGCGAAAATTTGTATATCACGAGAACAGTACATTTTCTCGGGATAAAAAGTATCCTATATGTCGTCCAGACCAGAATAGCTATTAAACAAAAAAGATCTATTTTAATCCGTTCAATAGTTCCAGAGATTAGCGCGTACAAAGACAAATAGACATTTTTTTTTGTCAATTTGTGTTCTATTACTGTTCCTAAGCCCTCACCCCACATTGATTAGTTTGTAAAAATATTAATTGTGTCAGTACAATTAATATTTTTACAAACTCCAATATTACTGTTTTATTATATGTATAGATTAGTAACGCTTTGTTGGTTTCTACTTATTACATTTTATCGATATGAGATATTATAATTAAATTTGTAGAAATTCTTAAATACTTTTAGTATATCTGCAATAAAATATTTTTTTATTGCAGGATCCTATCATATTAATTTGTTACTTAATTCAAATTGAACGCAATAATAAATTAATTTGCTCTTTAATTCAATTCAAAACAACCCAAAACTTAAGCAAACAATTTTCACACTAATGCATATTTCGGTTTGACTCTTATTTAGTTGCCTCCTTTTGATTAGATTAGCACCGCTCCTGACATTTAATTAAACATTCATAATAAAATCTATGCTACTAATAAAGCTGAAGAGTTTTGCTTCTTTGTTTGAACGCGATAATCTCAGGAACTACCTTACGTAATTGAAAAATTCTTTTGGTGTTGTCTACTAAATTTATAGAGGAAGGCAACAGGCTATATAACACAATTTATAAAGTTTCACGCGGACGTAATCCCGGGCAGCACCTAGTATTTAGTATTACTAAGATAAACAAAGATATACAGATTAAAAAATTAATTGTCTTCTACTAAATTTCGGTTCTTTTTTTGGGTTTTCTATTGTCCCGGAAAATAGTGACATTCGCACGGACAAACAGATAATATAGCGAAACTATAAGGGTTACGTTTTTGCCATTTGGCTACGGGGTTCGTAGCCAGTTCAAAACATGTACTAATCAACATTCAACATGGCTATTGGAAAGATAAACTGCTGTCAAATTATTTTCAACGAAATCCATAAAATTTCGCGTATTAAAATCGAACTCGGTTTATTTATCTGTCGATCAAAACATTCAATATTGACTTTAGATTATTTTTAAAGTTTTGTTTTCGTTTCGACGGGTAAACACAATGATAACGACATAGCCTCGTTAAAATTATCATTCAAGGAGAGTCGCTTCCTTAATATCTTCATTCTTTATACACTGAACAAATATTGATGTTAGAAAAACGCTAAGGCTATACATGGGCTAGAGTGTAAATTTTAACTTCTTATGAGTAAGTTAAAACTTTAACCACATTAGCCAAAAAAGTATATGTTATAGAATGATCTTTATTCCTTTATTTTTAAACTAACCGGTTAAGTTGAACGATTTTTTAATACAATACAATATAAGTAACACTATATCCCTAAGGAGGAATTATTGTTTCTTGTTTTTATTAATTGTATATTAATAATTTTCTTTTAGCGGGAGGAGATTTTTGAAACTCCGAATGCATGGTCAAGGCCGTTTGTCTCTGTATTCCCCTTAAAGCATAGTTTTATTTTTCTGTAGTTCAGACTAATCATAGGCATAAGCGGAGGCTACACGCTCAATCTGCCATCTGTCGGAGGCTGGATAACAGATTAAGGGCCCGTTTCACTGCTTACACATAGTCTATCCACAACTTTATTTGACATCTGCTGTATGGAGAATCTGTCAAAAATGTTGTGGATAGCCTAATAAAAACTCTATCAGTAAGCGGTGAAACAGTTATGGCCGAAAAAGTCCATGATAAAAATCTGTCAGTCCGTCAACCAACCGATTAGACGATCAATTTCCCATAACACCTAATCCTGGATCCTGAAACTGATGGACTAAACTGTTGATGTTGCCAGACTGAGCGTGTAACGTCCGTCAGAGGATAAGGAAGTAAAAAGTGTATTTATTATTTCACTTTTTACTACTGTATTTTTCACGATGAGAAAACAACGGAAGTCGTAATTTTATGAAATTATTTGTGTGAGACTGCTACTGTTTCTGGGCGTCCACTTAAATCCGCCCCTGCATGTTTTAATCCATCTCAGTACTCCATATGGATTTATATCCTGTAGGTGTCCCCACTGGCGGGATGACTGGCGCCAGGAGCGGCGCGACGTCGCGGCGCCGGGGCCCCCCAGTACCGTACCACGAAAACTCGATAGTCTGGAACTATCGAAACTTATCACGTGGAGATCTTAATTTTTACGAAATTAGTTTTTTCATAGCATAGTTTTCGCATTAAATAATACACTAGTTTAATGTAGCATACAGTTTCATGTAGACATTCAACAAATTACTTTCGAGTTGTTGTAACTCGAAAGCAATTTGTTGTGGTAATTTGTGGTGGAAATGGGTGGTACGGGTAACACCACCCTTTACGAGCTTCACAAATTCACTAGCTGGGGTCACTTTCTGTTGGCAGAGTCTACTGGCACCCCTTTTCCAGGAAAACTGTTGTTAAACTTAGACAATCTCAATATCTATATAACGGATAATTAGACAAACACCGATACTTTCGACTGCAATGTTGATAGGCAAACAAAAAATGGTTTGCCATATTTTGAATTTGTCACGCTTTTGTCAGGGATTTAGTCGATTTCTGTAATATATGTATGTTAGTCTGTAAGGTAATAATATGGGTATATATGCCTGTAATAAATGGTAAAATTTTAAAAAAGGTTACAGGACGGTTAAACAATTTGCATCGATGATAATTTTCATCGCAAAGTTGAAAAATAGTATGTACGGAATTTATTTTTCACATTATGGTTTCAAAATACTCACAAACATTGAGACATACACACGTTATTAGAATAGGGAATATGCATGGTTTTTTATTATTTAATTAAATAAATATTACGTTATTGAAAAACGATCTAGTCCAATCAGTTTTTTGATAAAATTGAAAACAACAAAGTTACAAGCCTTTAAAGTAGTCAGTTAGAAAGAGATATTGATTGTGACGTCAAAGTCCATAAGCCACATACAAAGTTCATACGTTATTTATAACGTTTTGAGAGAAAGAGATGGGTAGAAAACTTAAGTCGCTAATATCTCACTTATTTCTCAACAGAATTCAGAGATTTTTGTGATTCTGTATATCTTTTAGCCCACTATCATAATAATTTGCATTCAATAAATTTTGTTTTGCACGCATCTTCCCTATTATCTACAGCTGACTATGTATTTGACTAACAGTTAACTAAAAAGGGAAAAATAAATTAATGTTAAGCAAAACAATAAATTATATCTCAGAGAAAAAAAAAGCAAAAAAATAAAAACCGACTTCCACAGCAAAAAAATTATAGATGAACTGAAAACCACCTTTAGCGTAAGTCTAATGTCAAGAATCTAAGAAATTATAAAAGCTGTTACCGACTCAAAGCTATAAAGATTGATTACGGTTAATGTTTTAGCTTAGGTCAATCCTTATTAGGCACTGACAGAGAGAAATAATTATTTATTACTTTTTAGTTTTTCTATAATTATTTTTACTGTGGAAGTCGGTTTTTATTTTTTGTTTAAAATTAATTTTAGTAAGGGTTTTCCTACGTACGACCACTTGACAACGCACTTTGCATAGTTTTTTTGCCCGTGAAAAGTACATCGTATATAAATTAGGTGGCTTATACATATTTAAACAGAATAATAAATTTGAAATAAGCGCTTTAATAATTAATTTAACGCGGCTACTATTTTAAATAGCGTTAAATTAGTTGTTTGCTTACGTATTTTATAAATTACAATAACTTGTTTATGAAAACATTTGCATGTGCGTATAATGCGTGTGGTATACATCCTCTGTTCAAAAAGTATCGCGAATTTTGTGTTTTTTCAAAAATTATTTATTTATTCATGAATATTTATTTTGTCCCCT
>JAOTAV010060883.1:0-14775 GCA_026546445.1 Cyclargus thomasi | reverse complement strand
ATAAATATTCATGAATAAATAAATAATTTTTGAAAAAACACAAAATTCGCGATACTTTTTGAACACACTACGTATACCACCGTGTTTCGAAAACTCGGATAGTGCGATGCAGGATTATTACGCTTAATGTAGGTACCGCTACAATCTTATTATGGAACGAAACGCTTTTCAGTATTTGATTTATTCTGTTTCTAGTATTGGTTGTTATAGCGCCAACAGAAATATATATAATAATATAATAAATACATATTCTGTGAAAATTTCAACTCTCTAGCTATTTTGAAATACAGCGTGGAGACAGACAGACGGACAGACAGACAGACGGACGGACAGACATCGAAGTCCTAGTAATAGGGTCCCTTTTTTACCCTTTGTGTACGTAACCCTAAAAAAAAGTACAACTAATAATATGTACCTACGGTCGAATTGAGAAACCTCCTCCTTTTTGGAAGTTCAAAATTAAAACCGCTACAATACTTAAAATTTCGACATTATATTAATAAAATTTGTAATGTGAAGTCACAAAACCCTTAACGTGTGACGTGCTTTATGCTGCCATTGATTTTTTTTTATTTGTTATTAAAAATAGGGTCGTCTATGAGCTTTTCGCCCATGTCCTTTGTTATTCTTCTATTTGGTTTTGTACCAAGGATCTCCACCAAACTTCTTACTCAAGTTATATAACATTATTGTTAATGTCAGTCTATCGCGCTTTCGAACTTTTATATAAAAATTTATTAGTATATATAATATATTATGTGTAAATTTTTACTAAATTAAATATATAAATATTATTATTCCATTAAACATATATTTTTCTATGTTATTGTTTATATATTGTTTTTTTTTAATTGTATTTTTTTTGTCTACCTATGCTTAGGCAAAAAAACGAATCAACATATCAACAAATATATAAGACTGAAAAATAGATAAGACAAATTAAATTTAGCAAGACAATAATGTTTTGTATTATTAAAACTAAAATAGAACAATCATACAGTCACATTTAGTAAAATGTGCTTCCACTTCAAGTCGGAATGAATGAAGAATTGTATTCGCGTTCTCAAAACTCTTGATCTCGTAGTCTGAAGGACGACCTATCAACATGATATACTAATTAAGTCTTTACTCTCTACAAAAGGCGGGTATAAGCTCGTATTAATGATTGACACCACATTTATCTGTTTGTACGCGCTAATCTCCGGAAGTACTGAACGGATTAGAATAAATCTTTTTTATTTAATAGCTATTAAGTCAAGGAACACATAGGATACTTTATAAAACGGGAAAATGTACGGTTCCTGAGTTTTTGTTAAATAAAACACTACGCACACTTCCACTCACACACACACACACAATACAACAATATAAAAATATTGTAAACATGACATGGTAATCATACACGAAACACCCTTTAATTTATGGTTAAAATCTGTGATTTTTTTTAATAACATTTAATGGCTTGTTAACGAAACCTTTATGGCAAATTGAAGTCTGCTGTCTCCTCTACACAATGGATTTGAATATTTCATCATATCGACCTCTGTTTTAGAAAAAAGCTAACCTTCATTAAAGCTTCGATTAAACTTTATCTTGACTTGACTGGGAATTTTAAAATAAAGTACCAGATGGATTGTAACAATACTTAATAATTTATTACAAATAAATAGTTACTAAGTAGATAAGTAAAAATAATAATACGAGGGTAAAGGTTTTTACAGAAGTAAGATTTAACTCGCCGTGGGTTTATTGTAGGTGTTATACCGTACGGTATATAGTATGCTGCTTTTTGACATCGGGCACAGTAGATGGCTCATACAGTAGTGTGTTTCTTTTGATTACATTGATCACGTATGGTTTCATCCTCTCCATCAGTCTTGTTTATCTGGACGACCATCTCTCGCGGTTGCAAGATCAGGAAGTATACGAGAAGCAGCATGTAGCTCAGTGTCATCGCACCCAGGGTCACACACACCACATAATTCTTCCACCAGCTGTGAAGCTTGTTGTCAATAGTAGCCCATAATAAAATGAATATAATTATCTCCACCGTGCACACCAGGAACCAGAACGCGTGCCACACGCGGACGTGCCTGAAGCGGACTTTGAATTCCATCAGGCAAAACAAGTAAATGAACGCTAGGAACACGTAGAACGACCTTCGAATCGAGCTGGCCTGAGGTACTATCAAAAATAGTAGCATCACCTGGTAGTGAGAGAATAGAATGATGATCGCTAACACAGGAAAGAAATTAATAAATGCGGCTATAGAGAGCAGGCGGGCCACGAAGAAGGAGTACCAGCCGAGGAAGTGTACGAGCGCGGCGGTGACGTCCGGCGGCTCCAAGCCCCGCATGTACCATCGCGGCGTTCGGTGGGGAATGTCCGGCTCGTCCTGCACGATCTCCTGGTGCTTGCGTCTCGGCGGCGCCGACAGCCACGCGGGGATGGCCTCGGCGTTTTCCACCAGGCGCTCAGCCCATACGGCCAGAGAGCCCGGCCGCGGCGCAGGCGCCAGCGGCGGCGGCGGGACGTCCACATTCTCTATCACGTATTGCGTCTGAGTGTTACGCCTGTACGGTGCCACCCGATCGATGATGGAGATCGGTCGCACGTACTCGTCGTCGCTATCGAGCGGATCCTCCGTCGACACCGGCGGGAGGTAGTCGGAGCTCGTGTCGGACTCCGTGTCGTCGAAGAACAAGGAACTTTTAGGTTTTACTTCGGATGTTCTCGGCGAAAACTGTATCATGTCGCTGACGACCTGCTCCCTGTCGTATTCTCGGGAGGGCGTCGATCGTCGTTTCAGAATCGGTTCGTAAATATGTTCAGCTTCGTCGACTTTACTGTCTTCAGGCTTATCATGTGGGTGGGCTTTGTCCGTCTCGTCGGATCCTATGGTGAGGTTCCACGGGTACCTCCGCCCGCACAATTTCTCCCTCTCGAATCTTCTATAGATAGTCGCAGTGCTAGCCATTCTGAGAGACGACGCAACTAAGCTAACAGCTTGTATATTAACTGCAAATAACGAACGATATAGGTCAATGATGTAATGCCTTTGCACTTTGGCAACATAATATTTGTTAGGTAAATGAAACTGTTGCAGAGCTAACACTTATTACAGAGAACGAGTACCTAGACACAAAGCAGGTAGAGGACGTTAATTAGCAATTCTACCTTAGGGTACATAGTAAAGTAGTACAAACCTTAGTTACATAGTAAAATCAAAATAAGTATAACATACCAACTACAAAACACTTTTTCGTTATGGTTTTTGTAAAGGCATGGAAGTTGAGAAACTAGTACATAACCACTTACTTTTATCAAAGGCCGGATTGTTAAATCGTGCCATCATGTCGAGTAAGTTGAGAACGGCGAAGGGGGCCGAATGTATAAAGGACTGAAGGAACAAGTACAGCTCCACGGGAGACGGTTTTCTGGCGCGAGAAATTGCGTCCTTCGTTCTTAGGTCATCTTCGTCTTTGGATGCATACACTGCCTCCGTCCACCAGAATATTAGGTAAGTGTACCTAGAGTAAAATATACTATATATGTAAAATTATCGGTTTAAAAGTATTCTATATCATTTTTCGGGCCTCTCTCTCGTGTCTCTCTCAAACAGCAAAGGAACAGCAAAATCAGACTGTGATTTAGACGTGAAATAGTAACACACAAACAGAGTTACTTACGCATTTATCTTGTAAGTATTCGAGTGTAAATCCCAGATAAATCTCTAAATAAAAAGTTAATCATCATAATTTTCATTGCTAAAATAAGTTTTTCCGATAGCCAATGAAATATCCTCACCGATAAGTTTCTAAATAAATACTAAACCTAAACATTTCTATGTATAAAGTCGGTGGTCCAGGGGACAAAACCATATTTCTATACAAATTCTAGGTCATTTTTAGTACCGGGTAAGTCGTAAACATATAAAAACTGTATTTTTTCTGAAATTCTCAGTTATTATGTTATTTATTATTTGCAATTAGTGCGGTTTAAGCTCGGAACGGCTATACAAATGCGGTACAAATAAAAGTTGATTCATCCATGAATGTTTATTAATATTTTTACCTTCCAATTGCAGCTACAGGAAAAAAGAATATGTTTGAAATTTGTGTTAGGACCCATAATATTTCTTTCTTCTGTATGTTCAGTGAAAATTCCGAATCCTCTGTCAGCAGGCCCGGAGGTGGAGAAGCCAGGGTAAATATGGCGCTCAATAGAGCTGGTAACACCATGAGTATTGAACATATTACGGCAATTCTGTGAACAATAGATGAAAGATTTCTGTTGAAGATGTTTTCGAAGCAAATAATTGAGAACTCTTAACTATAACAGGCCTACTATTATAACTAAAAAGCTGACTAAGTACGTGTAGGACTCGCGCACAAAGGGTTCCCTACCATATTAGAGCAATCATACATAGTTACCTATGTAAATT
Source organism: Cyclargus thomasi (assembly GCA_026546445.1). NCBI lineage: Eukaryota > Metazoa > Arthropoda > Insecta > Lepidoptera > Lycaenidae > Cyclargus > Cyclargus thomasi. The sequence goes on along the minus strand of JAOTAV010060883.1, from coordinate 10,331 downwards.
CTGCTTTTTGTAAAAGAGCCCACCTTGGTTATGAATTTCGTTAAAATGTAATTATTCTTTAGTATAAATACGACTATGTAAGTATTTTGTGAAAAATTTTAAGCGCTTGCCTGTTGCCATTATTGATGTCGAGCAAAAAGTATCAAAAAACACGTTTTTTGTACGAGAGCCTCTCTTGTTTATCTAATTTATTTTGGTTTTAGTATTTCTTGTTATAACGGCAACATATATACAACTATAGCTATTACCGTTCTTGAACTACAGCCTGGAGAAGGACAGACGGACAGACATCGAAGTCTTAGTAATAGGGTCTCGTATTTACCCTTCTTGGTATGGATCCCTAAAAAGTTTGAGCCAGAGGGTAGCGACAGCTAGACTCTCGTCTAAATCGTTTCGACGTCTGGTCATAATATTTTTATAAGAGCTGAAAGTTTTTTATAAGAACTGAAAACCACTGGCACCTACAGTCCCAGCCAAAACCAGCAATACTATGGAGTTTTGTTTTGGATTACTTTAGGGATGTCCTATTACTCCTGTGTGAAGGTTTTTAAGATGAAATATTAAAGACATTTTTCTCTATATTTAAATTTTATTCTAGATTTAGTATTTAGGTACCTACTTTACATTATTCCACAATATCTATTAATATACAACATAATAATAATTCTACGGTATTGAACTAGTGACCTCTAACGTCAAAGCGCTAACGACTGGATCTCAGGGGTCGTCAACATTTTATTTAAAGAAAAATAAACTTACGTTCTGTCTCCTTTTTTCACATTTTCGACTATTAGTGCGACGTCAAAACAAATAACTAGTAAATACACCACAAGCCCACCGCACGATGGCAACACTCTGTGAAGAAGCAGCGCCTGCCAAGCCGGCAGCTTCCAACCCAGAACTTCTCCGGATATTTCCTTATCACATTCACACACCACCATTCTTAACCACTAGGTTGTATTTCGATTATCATCGTAACTTTTTCTTAATTGGTCACCTAAATACCATAGAGTTCTAATGTTTTCAATCTAACCATGCTTTGTTTGCGAACAAATGAGTCAAGTTAAATGCAACCCACGCCTATTGATAAAGAGATAACCGGATAAGATAACTACGTATACGAAATGATAAGCTCGACATACTTTTCATTGTTTCAAGAACACAATTTTTCTACCAATGAAAGACTACAGAATGTTAAAGACGTGGCATTCATTCATATTTTACGAGATTATCTACATATATTTGCAAGTGAATTGAAATAGGTAATGTCGATTCTTATCTTTATCACAATAAAGTTATGCATCCTACACTATTATCTTTTATATACAAATGTCTTTAATAATAGTAGCTTTTTGCCGCGACGCTTACGACGCGTACGAACCCGTTGATTTTACCTGTCTTCCTGCTTTACTCTTGAAATTTTACCTGCAATTTCTGTGCTATAAACCTCACGGAGCGCGAGACCTTTCCAAAAAATGCAAAACACCGGAAATCGATTCGTGCGTTCAGGAGTTATAGCCTCAGGATGGAAAACCCTACTTATCTTATAACTTATATAATAGATATCCTTGACATAAAGTTTACTCAGTTAGTAGCAGCGCTTTAAAAGCAATTTTTATAATGTTTATGGGCAAGTGCTCCAGTTTCACGGATTCGTACAGATAAAAGTTTAAAAAAATAATCACTTTTGTTACACTCTGTAGAATATCTTCATTAAACTATCAATATATTTTGTTTGCATACATCGATAAAAATAATTAAAAATACTACTGTCATAGTTGTACTTGTCAATTTTGACATCTGTCTATGTTTGACAACCGTCAAATGTCGTGCTTGCGTTTAGTGGGTGAATTTTGAAAAACAAATATAAAGTTTGTGTTGTTTCTTCTCCTTAAATTTATGACCGTATTGTTTCCGTGAGAGGTTACCTTTTGTCTTATGTAACTCAAACTAACCTTCAAACCCAATTATGTATAGACGAGTGATAAAAACTATCAATAACCTTCACGCTCAATCATTTTTAAAACATTCACCTTTACCGAATAAAAAACACTGTATAGACCAAAGATTTTTATCTTGTAGTAGTTGTTTACAAACTCCTAGAGTCCCACCAAAACCGCAGACATCTGCAGCTATCGCTAGCAAGTACGAAATAATATCTGAAAAAAATGCGCAAGTTATAGAGCACACTGCAGATGAAATTGTCTCAGAGGAAACATATAACATGATTAGCGATGAGTTTGAGGGAATCAATATGGAAAGTATGTTAAACTCCTTACCAGACTTATTACTATTGTTAGGTAATTTGTACTTTCTTATACATAAACATTTTCAGGAGGGAAGACTGGTGTTTTCGAAATAGAGGATCTTGTGGATTTACTTCAAAGAGAAAATTCAAAGGATATATTTGTGGCAACAGTCCCAAAGGAAATTAATTTTGTGCAGTACATATGTATTGTCAGTGGTAGAAGTAAAAGACATCTATTAGCTTTAGCGGAATTTGTTCGTAAAGTTTATAAAAACAAATGCCACAAGAGTGACCCTATACCAAGGATTGAAGGCAAAGATTCTGAGGAGTGGATGGCATTAGATTTAGGTACACAAAATATTAAACCATGTGACTTAATAATGTTATATAACCATTATTTTTAAATTGCTCTTTATTTTCAGGTAACATTGCCCTACATATTTTTTCAGAGAAGACTCGTAAAATATATGACTTGGAAACACTTTGGGCTGTTGGATATGAATTTGATAAGCAGATAAATAAGACAAGTGAGGTAGTAGATATGCTCGAAAACTACAGCACATACCTCAAAGACTTAAAGCCTTTAGCATAATTACATAATGGAGTTTGAATATCCTAATGATTTCTGACTACTGTTAGGCCCTGTTTAACCGTTTACAGAAAGTCTATTTATTTGACAGATACAACTTTATTTGACCGATTTTGTATAAGGAATCTGTCAAAAAAGTTGTGGATAGCCTAACAGAATCTTTAACAGTAAGCGGTGAAACAGGCCCTTAGTCTTCTTATAGTCCATACCCCGTAATAATAATTACCATTGTTGGTTACCCATAAAATTTGATAAATTGAATAAATAAAATTTTCCAAAAAAGTCTCATATAAAATGTTTATTTTCATTACATTTAAAATACATAAAGTAAGAATTATATAACTTAAAAATTTGTTTGATTTTATTTGACAAATATTTATTTGACCAATTCCTATTTCATCAGTATAGAAAACCATTTTAACATAATAAGTTGTGTATTTTACACTGAGCCTATTATACAACATTTTTATGAATTATTAATATTTATTTTCAGTGTCTAATAATTATAAAATAATTTGGCATAATTCTTTATATACTATTATTTAGTGAATGCTAAATGCGATATTATTATTATTAAAAATTGGATAAAACTAAAGAAAGAATAAATTGCTGACTCAAACATTTACACCACAATTACAAGATCAATACGTCAGTCAAATTGCACTTGCACATACTAAACAGCCTAATTGTAATCTAAGCAGCAAATTTGGAAAAGCTTACTATTTAGTGCTATCACTTACATAAAATATTACATGGAAGGCAATAAATTATAGTTAAATGTAAAATATTGATGGCAAATTATATTATGTATTCATGGGTGTTTTAAAAAATATTGGACCTCTTTTTGTAAGTCTTTTGTAGTAGAACTTATCATTAATATTATTATTGAAGCTCTTCAAAGAAAACCTCTCAATGTTAACTCTTTGTGCACTTTCTTTAAAGCAAAGGGCAGTATGAGATTCATGGAATATTTTGTTATTATTTTCTCAACACTGCACTTGTTTAATTATAGAAAAGTATTATTTTAGATACTTTTTGTATATTCCATTTTGTAAATGCCATACCAAAATTACAAATAAAGTCAAAGTGCAAACTTACATACTTAGTTCAAGTTCAGAAACATTTTTCTTGTTGCGACTTAACACAATCCAAATATCAATTAAGACAATATGGCCACACTGCGTCTGACTCCAGCACCTGAATTTACATTGTCTAAACTGGACCACTTTTTGAGGCCATTCTTGACAACTTCTGCTGCAATTTTATCCTCCATTACTCTTGACATAGCTTCCAACTTCTGTGCTCTTTCTTTACTCAGTGGCTCACTCGGGAAGGCGAGATCATTGGCTTCAGCTAAAGTACGCAGATCAAAATAATACTTTGCATAAACACTGGATGGTACATTAATGTTAAATTGAAGCATCTCAAGAAATTGACGCTCCAGCTCATTCATGTCTTCCACGGTGATATCTTTAAGTATCTGGCAGTAATCAACATTCCACACAGCCTGATCATCCCAAACTTTGCTAGCAAGTAGGATAGCTCCCAAAACTATCCTTTTCCAGTTGGAAGGAGCAATATCTAGTTCTGCACATATAAGAAGCCTCTCCAAATACACTAATGTTATAATAGCACATTCAGCAGTCAATTGGGCAGCATTAAACAGAGTTCTTACAAACTTATAGATTTGCTTATGTTCAGGGTTATACTTATCATAGTCATCCCCCACTCCCTCTTTACTCATGGGGTGGAGTTTTTCATCAAAAATGTCCAATCTTCTTTCAGAAGTTCTATTCTTAATGTGATAGTAAATAGCTAGAGCGACACATTTAACAGTATTCTTTAAATTTGGCTGAGACACAGTACTATCATCTAAGTATATAGTCGAACAGGAACTGCTTTTTTTCAATTTGTTATCTGCTATTTGATGTTGACTACGCTTCCTTGTAATCCCATTTTCAATGGATGCTTTTGATCTCTCCATAAAGATGGTCCCAGCAATAGGATCTTGCGAGGGATCGATGTCACCATCGTCAGGTTCCCTCTCGCTGATGTGTTGTAAATTGTTAGAACTCACTTCACCTTCTGGGAGGTAATCAAGTTTCACGATGTCCTTCCGAATCGGGGACGGACTTCGGTAACAGCAGCAACTGTTTTGATTACCCATTATTAACACGACAATTATTGTTATAAATAATTAATCATTATTCTTTATGCACACGTTTAAACACACTTAAATATAGTGCCGAGTCGCTAGTGTGACATAAAAGGCCCATAGTATCTAAAACAAAAGACATGAATACTCTATTATTTAAATCATGTGACTTAAAACTGGTTGTTATAAAAGATTAATTTTCATTTGTTGTACCTTTATATTTAAAAATCACATCACTATGTAAATTAAAACATAAAAAATAAAGTGGAAAGCGCTGCAAAGTACATTTTTCAGTGGTAATGACAATTGACAGAATTCAGCCTAGGCAAATGTCAATTGTCAAAGAAATCGCGCTGTCAATTTTTCCATAGATTATAGCTAAAAAATAAGCTATTATGAATTTATGAAATAATCTAAATCAACTACTATATTTTAAAATATTATAAAGTTTGCAAGCTGTATTAGCTTGCAAGTTGAAAGTTTTGAAAGCTATATAGTAGTATAAATGCAGACCACTCCTTAAAAACTCATTTTCATCGTTACTCGCCAATTCTTAAAATAGTAGGTAAATAAAATGGTATCGCTTAAGTTTCATCAAGAAATTTACATCGTATCTTCTATTCCTTGAGTTTCATAAATAGGTTGTATTAAACTTCCGCTCCCAGCTTTAAAAAATATATTCTATTGTCATTTGTCACAATTTAAAAAAATACTAAAAAATGGCCGCCTTGCGATACAATAATTTGCATGGCGTCTTCTTGTATTTGTGAAAATTCCAAGATATTGTCGAGTGTTTCTTTTGTTTTGTGGATAGAATAAACGAAAGGTTTGAAATAATTCGCTTATTCACATATATTATTATCAAGCAGATCTTTTTCTAACTCTACCGCGCTTAGCTATAACCGCGAATACAATGCGTCGAAAAAGCGAACGAACTGCAAGTAAGAAAGCAAAGCCTTCGCCGGAGAAGAAAGAAAAAGAGAAAGTCAAGAGAAAGAGTACTAGACGTCGTAAACAATCATCATCTTCTGAAAATGAATCTACCGAAGAGACAGTTCCCGCTCAACCAACTGAGGTTATCGAGGTTAAAGCTGATCCTCCGGTTACGCCTACCAAACAGAATCCCCCCGAAGAATCAGAGGATCAGGTGTGGCAAGTTAAATCTGCTGGTTCTGGAGACGGAGGCGAAATACAAAAAATCAAAATTTGCCTTACCCGCCCCTCTTCTACACCCGAGAGAGTAGACAGATCACCGCGCAGCAAAAGAAAGCACTCGCGTGCCACTAGCTCTAGTGATACCCCCAGTACAGAGGGAGATGAAAAGAAAAAGTCGAAACATCGATCAAAGCGCTCCATCGAACCTAAAGACGAATCTGAAAAAAATCAAGAAAGCCCCGATGAGGCTGAGGCGGATACGCCTATAGAGGCTCCAAAAAAATCTTCGGCGCCAATAGACAGTAAAGAAGCAGAAGTGACAGACACTGTTGTAGAACAATCTCAAGTGTCAACAACAAATCAAGAAACCAAAGATGATAACGAAACAGCTATGGAAACTGAAGATGCCCAGCCTGAAGATCAAGCTAATAAGAAAGAGGAAAGTGAGGCTAAAGATCTGGATAAAGTTGTTGACTCTGTGGCAGAGGAAAAGACATCAGATGCAGATACCACAGTATCATCTCCAAAAAATGATAATGCAGAAAAAGATACTGCTGAAGCTATTGTAAAGCCCAGCCATGCCCGGGAAAGAAGTCTGTCTGCTGATCAATCCGAAGTTCTGGAATTGCAAGCTGATGAGAGCAAATTGTGTGAATCGTCAGAACCAACTTTAAATGAAAGTCAAGAAACTGAAGTGGACAACAAAACAGACACGACCCAGAATCAAGAGAGTATGGTGACAGATACGGTTTCCAGTGAGGTAAGTATGAGTGAATGTAAAGCTGACATTTCAGGACACCCAGAATCTAATGAAGAAAATAAAGTTAGTACTAATATGACTGACGTTGTAGACTGTTCACAAAGTTCAAAACCTGAAAGTGATGAAAATGTTCCAGAAGAACTGAATAATGAAGAAAGAAATAAAAGTAGTCAACCAAGTAGTACCCAAAAGAATGATCCTCCAGAAATTAAAGATGTTCAAAATGAGCAATCGGCACCAGCATCCTACCGTAAAAGAAGATGGGGATCTCGTTCCGCCAAATTAACATCCCAAAAATCAATTACTATATCTACTGATATTCTCAAGGAAATCATACCTGATGTTAAACCCGTAGAATTTGATGAAGTCGTTGAAGAAAAGAAACATAAGAGAGTTGAAGTTCCAGATAAAGTGGACCGACCTGTCCTGCCCAAGATTGTCATTGATAACACAGATAGTGCAAGAAATGAGCAAAGTTTTGAAGATAAAGAGAACTTGAAAAATAAAGATGTCCATATGGCAGCCTCAAGAAAAATATCAATTGTAAAAGAAGAGGACAGCATCATAGCTAGACCACCAAGTCCTCCGAGGCATAAACAGTCAAACATATTATATATTACAAATTTAGTGAGACCATTCACATTACTGCAACTTAAAAACTTGTTACAAAGAACAGGTCGTATAGTTGATGATGGATTTTGGATTGACAGAATCAAATCTAAATGTTATGTGAAATATGAACTTGAAGAGTAAGTAACATTTTATATAATAAAACATGTAAATCCAATGTCATTAACTTATTGAACATTGAACAACATTAATTAATTTTTACCATTAATATGATTCTTGTAAATCAATCATTAGCATCCATAGCCTAGTGGGTAAGACCTTTGGTTCGCACTTGAGAGGGTGCAGGTTCAAACCCTGGTGGAGGCGTGTATCAATGAGACATTTTCTAATCTCAAGTACATAATATGTATGCTCATTGCTGTGGAAGTGCTATGCTTTGGCTGTACGAATGGGCCGGCTTGAGCAGAGTGATACCATGGCTTCACTGGAAACTGGGAAAAAATGGCATTGTGCTGTGTTTTATTCAGTGAGTGAGTTTGCCAGTAGCCCGACTTCCCTAATCCTATTCCCTCATAAAGGCCGGCAACGCACTTGCTTCCCTAATCCCCCTATCCCTATTCCCTTACACAGGCCAGCAAAGCACTTGTGACACTTTGGATGTCACCTGTGTCCATGGACGACAGTAGTTGCTTTCCATCAGGTAACCCATCTGCTTGCTGGCCTCCAAAAATCTTTGGAAAAAAATCTGTATTCAGTATTCTGATTCATTAGAGGTTTGACACTCAATATCTCATAAAATTTTTAGCCAAGCAGTTGAAACAAGACATGCTCTACATGGGGTGACATGGCCAGTTTCAAATCCAAAAACATTGCATGTTGATTTCTCCACACAAGAGGACTTTGACCGAGCCAAAGTTAGTGAGTCAACAGATACAGCTCCAGTATCCACCATTCCTGGAACTGTTGAAGACTGGTTAAGAGAACAGGACATGAAAAGAGAAAGAGGAGAAATGGTAATTTTAATCATGCTATTCCTAAGACTAAAATTTGGCTGTCATTTCCATGGCCATTCTTCACAAAGCTACTTTTTTTATTTAAAACATAATTTTTCTATTAAAATTTCTACATATTCTGTGTTTATTTATTGCTTTATATTTATTTAAAGGATAAGCCCTGGGAGAGGAAGACCGTGACAAGAGAATGGGATGTTGGTAAAAACGACAAAGAAAAGGAAGCAGGTAGACATGTTGACAAGTTTGCCAAAGATGAACGCTTACATGACAAGAGGCGACATAGATCACATGAAAGAAGTCCAGAGCCGGGTAAGACTGATGTTGCTTTTTTAACTACAAACAAATACATGAGTATCTGGTTAATAAATTATATGCTGTCAATTCAATACTTATACTTTCAGACTTTTTATTGTTTTACATTGAATGCAACTCTTTATAATCATCAATTTCAGAGTTGTGTATTTTTTGAAGATTTAGCATCTGCTTAGCTCAGTACATAGCTCAGTACCGGATACAAATTATCAGTTGTATCATTAAAATCAATCTTCCGGAAAACATAATCTCACCTAAAATATTCTGTAAAAGACAGACAAGGTCTCGATTGAACTGCTTGTTTATCTTTAAAAAGTAACATGATCTAGACAAAGGGGTGCCAAGTCAAAGATTCCATACTGCAATTTGTTTATTATCATAGTCTATGTTATATGACCAGTCATATGTGTTTATTATCATAGTTAATGTTATATGTGCAAAGGCCAGCCTTTGACCATACCAGTTGATGGTAAAAGGCCAGTTGTGTAACATTAATCATAATAATAAACAAATGGCAGTAAGGAACCTTTGACGTGGCATGTCTTTGTCTAGATTTCATTATTTTTGGGATAAACAAGCAGCTCAATTGAGACTTGGCATTTTTTTAAACAAAATAATTTTTGTGGAATTTCAATTCTTTTTGAGAAGAAACTTGACTATTAAATCCTAGCTCTGTACCAAATTCTAGCTCTCTGAGTTCATGGGAAATAGTAGTTCTATTTTGATGATCATGAGTGAGTGTCAAAAACGCTTTACTTCGAACTAAATGACCTACATACTTGAAATTTCGGTTTTCAAGTATGTGTTTTGAGCTTACTAGACTGTGAAAATTTCAGCTTTCTGGTATTAGCCAGAGGTTCTTAAACAGAGATGGTACGGCAGTGTTTGCTTCGCGCATGATTTGGCCACTGCCGTGCCACCAGATAATATCCGTTTTATTGTACTCTCTGTAATTACTATGTACGTGCTGACATCGACAATATACCTAACATTTAACACGAATCATTATTGGACTAAATGTTAAGTTAACATAGAGTTGCTGCATCAGTCACATACAGTAGACTCTCATTAATTCAAATGTGCAATAATTCGAACCTCTCTATAATTCAAAGCTATCAAGAGTTTCCTACGAAATCTTATTATGTTTCGAACTAAATCCATATACATTTTTAAAAACTTGATAATTCAAAAGAGAAAATCATTGCTATATAACAAAACGACGCGTTTATTCGAACTCAATCATTCGGCAATTCAAATTTACAAAAAAAAGCGACATAAATATTGTAATTATATATATTATTTTGTGTCAGGTTCAACAATTCATATAATCCTAGATTTTTTTATTCTCGCAATTTCGTACCATGATATTTTGTATATATTTTAAGAGTCCCACGAGTTTCTAATTAAAAAGAGTCTACTGTATTATACTTAAAATACTTTGAGAATATTCTAGATAGTAAAAACACAAATTGTTGATGCAAAGACTACAGATGTATAAAAAAGTTACTTTAAAGATTTATTTAATTTGA
>JAOTAV010060872.1:0-14775 GCA_026546445.1 Cyclargus thomasi | reverse complement strand
TTGTAAAGGCGTATACATTGACCCTTAAAAGATTTACTTACTTTACTAAGCCTGATAACCGGTAAATCTAACTTGTGTTTATTTCTAGTGTTTCTACTGTGAATCCGGTAGCGAGGTTCCTATACATAATATAATAAAATTAACCTTATTTATATTTAATTAATATTTACTAACACTACACTAAAAAAACTCTTGGTACTAACACTATGGCTGAAAATCTGAAACGAATATTTTGAATTCGAATTTGAATTAAATTAAACGCGATAATCTCGGAAAATACTAACCTGAATTGAAAGATTATTTTTGTGTTGGTTAGTCCATATATCGAGGAAGGCTTTATAACATCACGCTACCAGAAGGAGCCAAGCAATAAGTAATAAAAAATGTTGTAAAAACGAGATAATAATAACAGTAGTCGCGGGTAACAGCTAGTCGAGTATAAAATGAAGCGATGAAGAATTATATGCTCGTTACGATATCAGAGATAAAATTTAATAGGAAATATATATTTTTTTATGATATTTAGGGGCATTTGCAAGCGAGCAGACGGGAAACCTGATGGAAGGCAACTACCGTTTCCCATGGACATTCGTGACATCCGAAGAGTCGCAAATGCGTTGCCGGCCTTTATGAGGGAATTGGGAATAGGGGATAACTCACTCACTGAACGAAACACAGCACAACGACGTTTCACGCAAGTTTTCTGTGAGGCCGTGGCATCACTCCGGGCGAGCCGGCCCATTCGTGCCACGGCAAAAATATTTTCGTCTTTGCACCTAGCGCGTGAGAATAATACTTGTATCATGTTATATAAACATAAGAGTCAATTCATACCGCAAAGAAACGAAGCGATACGCGTAGAAACATTTATATTTGCGTTACGTTGCAGTGTGGTTTGACCTTAAGGCGAGACACCATTAACAATACTAGGTTCAATCAAACATCCAATAAATTGTAAGTGTCAACAACTTTGTCATTAAGTGGGACTTCCAAAACAAACGCTTATTAAAGGTCAAACTTAAAGAAGGTCGGGTACTGATGACGTGCGAGAGGGTTAAGAATGTTGATCAACTGAAAGTATTTGGGATACATATCGAGTGTCTCTCAACTTAGATACACATAATATAATAAGGACGAACGCTAGTAAAAGTCTTCTTTGCTATAACTTCACAAGCTAATAAAGTTCTCGTGGTGCTCCTCCTTTAGTTCTTTGACTTTCGGCCATTGCAACTTTGTGCTGTCTCCCTCTTTGTACGGGGAGGAAAAATCTGGTATTTCCTATCGTCGCTCGGGCTCCCTGAGATCATATCAAAGGGTTTTCGTAGTTGGATACCGCTGCTGATCCTGACGACACGGGCCAAAGCCCGTTTAAAAAAAAAAGTAAGAATGGTTTTTTCCATGATGATAAAATTTAGAAAAGGATAGACTTCTTATGCTTTGTTAGCAAATCTAACTTAGTATTAGAGCGTGCTGTTACTCCTCGACAATTCGCAATTAGGCTGAGGAATAACTATGCTAAAAGTTATTACAATTCTATAGAAGTATTTGATAGAGAGTACGCCTTCCTGCTGATGATGGGCGGCGCTGATTGGATCCGCTTAGGCGCTAATAACTCGCTCAGTATCTCGTCGAGTTACTAAACGGGGAAGGGCGAAAATTGAAAAATGCAAATCTTATTAGCCCCTCAAAGGGACGTTATTAAAAATGGAGAACTCTTTCGAACATCAAAAGTTTAGCTCATTTCCTACAGTTTAGTATAAATATTGATACCGGCGGATCGTCCCCCCCTCCTCACCTCCCCTCCCCCCGCGTCGATGGACGACTCTGTCACGGCCACCGGACCCAACTTTGTAGGGTTCATTTGAAGTTTCGTATTTTTAATAAACAAATTTTGTTCAGTCAAAGAGATAATAACATCGCAGTTAAAAATTGGTAACTGAACACGAATACTTGCTGCTTAGCAAATGTAATATTTTATAATATACATATTATATAATAAACAAAATCTGTTGATATCCAACTACGGCAGTTAATATTCAGTTCGACATGATGTCCACGGCGCCCACTCGAATGTTATTAAAAATAAACAACTTAACGAACACCTTCTAATAATAATATTTTTGCTTCACACCACGTCAGTCTGACCCCGCAATAAATAGGCGAGGGGCTTTTGTTACTTTTTTATACTATATACATATTTAAGATTTATATTATATGATACGCATTGACCAAGACACAGGAACATCGAAAAACTTTTGTCCTCCTTCGGCGGCATTCGAACCCGCGACCCCCGGCTTAAGCTATCAACACGCTTACCAACTGAGCCACAGAGGTCTCCAAATAAAATAAACACCAAATTAAGTGAAACAACATTATACGAACGTCTGTGTTCTGTTTATATGAATGCAAGTCGCGGTGAGCGCTCTTCTTAGCGAAAATTAATATTTTACTCGTCGCGAAATATTTGCTTTGCACAAATACGAGCTGGCGGTACCGTTTTGATTATATTAACTTTCATATTAAGGACTCCCGGAGTATTGTCACGTGCGGAAAAGCAAATGACTTCTGTGTATTTTAATAAGACGTTAGTCGACAGAAACATTTAAGGAAAAGAAAGTCATTAATTTTTGTTCAACAATATATTAATAAAAACTACTACTATTTAACTATCGAGTTACTATTTAGTAGCAGAAGTTGGGTTAGGTTAGACCCAACTAGCTGTTGCCCGCGAATATGTCCGCGTGGTAATGAAGATATGAACTTTTCATTTTCCTAATAAAATTAAATGGTAATTAAATGCTAGTAAAAAAACTCAGCAACTTCTTGAAAGAACTAGTTATAAGTATTTTGAATTCCTCATCCTTGTAGCGATGAAGTTTCATACAAATTTTCAACCCCCAAAATAGCCCTTAAGGGTTGATTATTACAAAATCTCGTCTTAACTCTTAGCGAGCACTTACGTCCTTGAAAGTAGTTGCACGCTGTTTGTTGGAAAATATCATTTTTGTACTTTTTTATAGTATGTTGTCTTTAGTAAATTTTCAGTTAGTTTAAAAACAATTGTTTCTTACTAATTACGACTCAGTAGCTATTACATCTTAATAGTATGTCTTCTTATATTACATATTGTGTAATATCTAGTTAATATTAATAACAAATACGGACGCACACAACGCAGTCTGGTTCCGCGGAATCTGAAAGAGTTGTGTTTCTGGTACCTTTTACCATACGTATATTTATGATTTTTGTATTATATGATACATAAGTTTAATACACATCCATGACCCAGGAACATCGAAAAACTTTCTTGTTTCATCGGCGGGATTCGAACTCGCAACCCCCGGCTCTAGTTGCCAACGCGCTTACCATCTGAGTCACAGAGGTCATCGTCAGTAGTTCTAACATACCGTATGTATTATAACAACAATAAATATATTATATACCTACATCGTGTGTATGAAATTTGTGATATTAAAGGCTGAAACCGCTTCGTTTTATTTGCGAGTGAATATTTGAACACCACTCAGAGCGCGCGGTGATTTTTATTAAAATTTCTAGAGCCACATTTGTAGTCATAAACTAAAATCATATTTCACATTCTAATTTACTAGTTACTATTTAGTTGTTGTTGAAAATTAGTTGAAATGCAGTGTCCTTAACACTACCCACTCAGCACGTTACATGGCGTGGATCAATCGGGTCAACACGGAGCCACCAGATAAAAAACATTTACACAAAAGTTTTTAAATGAACCAAAGTCAATAACGATTGACAAAAGTACCAAAATTCTTACACATAATAATGTATTAAAGTTAAAAGTAAAAACGACTTTTATATTTCTAAAAAACACAAGTCAAGTAAATTTGCGAAATTTTACTTGACTTTGGTGTTAGCGACGAGATAGACTTAATTCTAATTTGAGTTAAGTGGACTCGTCCTACTTAAAAAGGTCTACAGGAATAAAATATTTTTAATAGCGTAGCACAGTCCCCGTCATCCGTTAGATTAATGGTTGAGCTCCAAAGGGGCTTCTGTTAAAACTCAATTAACACTATTTCGGTGCCTTCCTACGTACGTACCTCGGTGACTTCTTAAGTATTGTACGGCCCGGGAAAACCAACAGTTACGTCATCCTTTATATTATGTTCGCATTAAGGGCCTTGCATGAGTTTGCTAACATTATTGGTTGTGTGGTGGTGTTTGCAAGTTCTTGCATGTGAGTGTACGCACAGGCAGTGTGGGTAAGGTGGGAGGTGCTGTAACGCCTGTGCGTACACTCACTCATTTACTTACAGGTCAAGGTTCATTTCACGGAATATTGCTAATAATCTTTATTCAATACTAAAACTTAAAGCTATGGATTTCCGCAAAGTGACGCCTGATTCTATTAACTACATAAACCTTAATTAGAAAACTTCAGATAGGTATTTCTTGCAATACAAATATAACACAATCAATCAAGAGCCACGCTTAGGCACGAATGGGCCGGCCCAACCGGCCTCGGCCTCACAGAAAATTGGCGTGAAACGGCGTTGTGCTGTGTTAGTTTACAGGTAGCCCAACTTCTCTGATCCCCTTTCCCTATCCCCTCATAAAAAGGCCGGCTACGCACTTACAACTCTTCGGATGTTACGAGTTTCGTTCAGGTGACCCGTCTGCTCGCTTGCCCCTTAAATGTCATAAAAATGTCGAACTTCTGAATGTTTATTCATTGCATTTAATAACTTGCATCATATAAAAAAGAAAGAGTTAGAGGAAATCGTTCCAGACCGAGATCTGAAACACAAGCAGTAAGTTGACCTTATAAATTGGATACGCGATACCTCGTACCCGTAATGAGAACAAACAAACAAATATTGAATTTCATATATGAAAAATATTTTACGAGGTGAGCTCACAAAAATATTTCTCGGAAATTATTACAATTAAAACGAGCAATTCTTGCTATATGTTTTGTATTCTAACATAAAATTTATTGAAGATAATTATTGTAACATCGAAGCCTCCTAATGAAGCTCAACCGAATATATATTTTAACTTTCATTTCTTACCTGGAAATGTGAATGGAAATGCTTTATTTTAAATTTTTACGGATTTTTTTTTGTTTTTTACAACGGAAAAATAACACACGAGACAAATATCTATTTCGAAAAAATAAAGCTTTCGTAATAAACACCGATTTACATTACATTTTAACGTTGTAACAAAATTGAAGCTGTTATTTTTAAATGACGTGCGGTGGACGTGTCAAAATATTTTAATTAGCCGTCCACAGCGCAGTCCCCGACATAATGAGCATTCATCAGACGCAATGGGTTATTATAATGTTATATGAGCGAGGCTTCATGAACCGGGCGATTCCGCGTTTTGCGTTTAAGCCTGTGTTTGCGTTTTGCGTTTAGGTCTGTGGTCTGCAGCGGGGGGCCGGCGCAGTGGGGGGACCGGCGGGCGCGGATCTCCGGCGTATGTTCAAATGGACCGGTCCTTCAGCAGCGTTAACGTTGTACACCTCTGGGGGAGTTAGCAAAGATTTAAACGTTGTCGCTTCTTTGTAGAATCGTAAAATAAAATGTATATAAATGACATGAGCGTTCGTTACGCCTTATGTCATTTCTATATATTTTGTTGGGCGATTCTACCAAGAAGCGAAAACGTTTAGATCTCGGCTAACCGCCCAGCCCCAGTACAAGATCGTGCCCAAAATGGCGTCATTTTATGACGCACTTCAGCAGGACAATACCATACGATATGAACACTGTACAGTCTACTATTCCTGACATCACATGCGACACAACGCACGTCAACACATCCGCTGTGTTTCGCGCTTCGTTGCAATCGCAACGCACCGGAGCTGGGCAACGTGGCTTCGCTATCATTCGACCGGCGAAGCGAGAGCCTGCATCAATACATATTGTTCAACACTGCTAATGTGAAATTACTGTAATAATGTGCCGTAATATATTCACAATATTAAACACGACAAAATGTGGATCTAAAATACGAGTTTGTCGCGATTCTCACGGACAGTACTGGACTTATTTCAGTCAAAACAGACTTTGACTAACGAGAAACGGCGCTTCACTAATATTGATTTTAAAAGTAGGATAGAGATTAAAAAGTTAAAACAACCCCAGCCTCATAATGTATGCGCTGCAAAAAGTGATTTAATTCACGCTACTTCAATTTACCCACGTCAAGACACTTTAAATGGCTTCACGAAACAAAAATTCTAAGTGAATTGAACTTTTTGTTCTGCCCGCCATCGGCCGGCGTGCTAGTTTCGTTTATTCTGGAGTTTTAGTCCTTTTGCCTGTCACGAAAGCTACGGGAGCCAGGTGCACACGTACTGTTATACTTAAAATCGGATACATACTAACACACTTTACACATACTTATGCACAAACACACACACACACACGATCTCTAGTTGATCTAATTATTATTTTTTATTATACTATGTATTTATATAAATATATATTTATTTTTAAATTACATGTAATAATATTTTATATCTACGCCAGTGTACACCTGTAAAGCGGTTTACAACAAGGCCCCACAGAAAACCAGGGATCTCGGTGAATATGCCACGGTTGCAGCCTCAGTGGGGTCCTTTTTGACAGCGCATTACATTGCATTTCAGTTATATTCCCGCACCATAAAAATAACACCAATATTATTATTAGTTATTAGATATTTTAGTTTTCTTATTTTCTAAATTTTATTGTGTTAGTGTATCATAGTTTAATATGGTTTAATTTTTCTTTTTTTTTGTCCCTGTTTGTTTTTTTTTTAATTGTGTATGGTAATCTGTATGTTGTTATGTTATGTAATGCGTATATGTTGTTAAATAAATGTTTACTATCATTATTATTTCTTTTTTTTTTGCTTGTTCCCCAAAACTTTTTAAAAACTGCATATAACATGTTACGATAAGGCTTTACTATTTAATTGTTACCCTAGTCTTAACTCAACATCGCATTAATTTTAACTAACTTATTATAATATTTCTTCTGAAATGTTCAACTAAAATAGTTGTACAACGTAATGTACTATTGTTTGTCTGCTTAGTATAAATATGCGCGCACACACACAAACACGAACCCTAGTAGTTTCTGAACAGACCTCATACATAAACTCATTCGGTACCTTTTTATACTTTGTATTATATAACTTAATTTAGGAGCCTCCAAGGCTTGTCTTAAATTGTATATTTTTGTATCTTTTACTTTTAATGACTATTTGTGTTCTGAATAAAGAAAATTAAAATAAAACATTATTTACCGAACACAATAATAACAATACAGTTGACATCGTCGGAAATCCTAGTACGTTTATTAAAATATTTATTATATTATTTTCTAACGTCGAAAAATTATATTTTATATTCTGTCCTAAATAGGTCCCAGGGCGTCGAAATTGTTTTGTTCCGTGCGGCATTGACACCCTCACAATAGAACCAATACGTCTCGGACCGAGGAGACAATGCACAAGGAAAAAATACAGCTTTGTAGGAGCTCGCTAAGGCTGAGATATTTAATTGTATATTTTTATGAATTCCCAGGTGTAATAAAGGTAAAAGAAAGCATTCGCTATAATTTGAGAAAATCACGATTTGTTTTTCCCGGTGCCTGGACCTTTTACATAATTATAATGACTCTACTAGATTCATATAACACTATTATGGCTTATCGTAATCTGCGCTTAGGGACCACCCAAAAAGTACGTCAACAAATTTAAGGGTTTTTAGACCTTGAAATTTGTGGGGGGGAAGAGACTTTTCACAGGTGGTCACAGTTCTTAATGACCTCCCCTCTCTATTATGACATATAAATATTTTCTCATCTCTATTAATTACCATTATTTTTAACAAAAAAATTAAAAACCGACTTCCAAGAAAAACCTAAATAAACTGAAAAACATGAAACAATATTAGTTCATAAATAGGGTTTTTCCAGAATTTGGCTGTGAAACGTGGTGTGAAGCGTCCGTAGATATATATCTTTACATACAATAAAACAGTAAAATTGGAGTGTCTGTACATTTAATATTTTTACAAAATAATCAATGTTAAGGTTGCTAAGGAACAGTAATAGAATACATATCGACAAAAAAGTTATCTGTTTGTATGCGCTAATCTCAGGAACTACTGGACGGATTTGAATAAATCTTTTTTTTGTTTAATATTTAGGTCTGGGCAACATATATGATACTTTTTATCCCGGGAAAATGTACGGTTCCCGCGTGATATACAAACTTTTGCGCAACGAAGTTCCGGGCACCGACTATTATTAAATATACTGCGCTCTGCTCTTCGACCGCAATGTCAATGATCGCTTCTGATGAGCGCTAGGAACGTTTGTGTGGAAGCTTACAAGGTGATCCTGTCGGTTAGCTATCATCGCCGGTTATGTTAAGATAGAGCCTATTGATATAGTCTCTATCTTAACATATGCTGATGCATTATGATATCCTTTCATTTGAAAATAACACAAATTTTATATTAAACTAGTTGGTGCCGGCAACTTCGTTGCAAAAAATTTGTATATCACGCGGGAACCGTTAATTTTCCCGGGATATAAAGTATCCAATATGTTGCCCAGACCTAATAGCTATTAAACAAAAAAGTTTTATTCAAATCCGCCCAGTAGTTTCTGAGATTAGCGCGTACAAATGTCTGTTTTTTTTTGTCGATATCTATTCTACTACAGTTCCTTAGCAACCCCAACATTGATTATTTTGTAAAAAAAATAATCAATGCACAGACACCCCAACTTTACTGTTCTATTATATGTATAGATGATTCAGTTCAGGCACGTCAAGAGATCTAAAGAGTTTGCAAAATTAGCCGGGACACCGCGGGCGGAAGCGTTCGCAGAATTATGATCCTTAATTCTGAATCCATCGAGTATTTAAAGAGCTCTACTAATATTTAGCTAATCTCTCTGTTCGTCTGTACGTCGGCGCGGTAATTCCGCCAGTTAAATACACCCAAGCACAGTTTGGTAATTAAGCGGCCGAGTACAGCGCACTGATGGATTCTCTCTGACCCGCCCGTCAACGACACACAGACGGACAGAGATTATGTATATAATAATAATAACATCTATGGACGCTTCACACCACGTCAATCTAGCCCCATGCTAAGTACCCGAGGAACTTGTGTGACTTAATTTAAAAGTTACTGTTTACTCCGATTAAATGCTCTCAGAAATTAAATAATCTCAACAAACATATTTCTTATGTACGTGTGTTTATTATATACATACTAAAGTCGTCCCAAGCGACTGGACCGATTATGAGGAATTTTTTATACGTATTCAGGATTTGAGAATGGTTTAAATACACAGATTGACAACGTCTGTCGGTTCCGCTTGTACCCTATATAATGTTATATACATAAGAATGGTATTATATATATTTAGGGGTCGTTCGATACAGTTTTACGATGCTAAACTTGTTAATAGACCCCGCGGCGCTCAGCCCGCGTCCCGTCACTCTATTAGTTGAACTTAAAATTCATGCCCTAATCTTTTTTATTACAGAACTTGATCCTGGGGAATGACTTGATTTTGTGTGCCTAGGCTGTAGGTAATATTTTACTGATTTTTTCGTGATCAGCCAGAAATACCCTTAACGAATTGCTAGCCATGCATCGTCGAAACCATCGAGCATATAACCAAAAAAGCGGGAATGTTATTAGTTTTGTTCGGGGAAAAAATCTGCCCAAAGCCACTGCGCTCTGATTGGTCGGAAGTATCGGAGTACGTACACACAGGTCTCTCATTGGTGCGTACTGTTTTAGTGCGAGCGTTAGTTGGTTGACGGTTAATTAATCAATGCCAAAACACTGATAAGTTTCGGACACTGATGGCTTACATTACTTCTCTATTGGTTATATGCTCGATGCTCAAAACAAAACGTAACAATTACTAACCGACTTCCAAAAAAGGAGGAGGTTTCTCAATTCGACCGTATATAATATGTTCTTTTTTTAAGTAGATATAAAGTGTTGCTCCAGTCCGGTAGAACTCACAACCCATTCGTTCGAGACCCTTGTTGTCTCTACTACGTTTATGGTGAAGATACGTCTATAGACGCAGTAGAGCCACGTCGTTGCCCCGTGCTAAATTCTCTAAGGACTTGTGTTATGTGTACCAGCTACCAAGCAACGGAAATATTATATTACACACTTTCATACGGTACATAACATTACAATATTATGATTACTACACCTAGTAAAAATACCATACTAATATTTAATGCACATCCATAAAAACTTTTTGTTTCGTTAGCAGTTGAACTCGTGAGTCACGACCCACAAGTCCCAACTCGAGCTACCGACCGTGTTCACGTATCAATAAATTAATCGAATAAATAAAGAAAAGTTTAAACCTGAATAAATACAATATGATGCCCAGGGGTAAAGCAGAGCGAGGGAGAGATGTGTTAGTGGAAAGGCGTACAAATATTATACAGAGACCCCGCCACAGGAGGTCTAAGTAAAAAGCAATATATTTTTCATAGTTTGTTTTCACAATATTTGGTATAACATAATTTTTATTTTAATGGTTTTTAAAAATATTAAAATATTAATTAAAAAATAATATTGAAGGTTCAAAAGGTATTTTATTCGTATTTTTTGTAGTACGGGGCCCCAGGAGAGATCCTGTCAGATGAAGGTTGTGTAGACTTTTTACATGTTATCATAGTTTATATATATACTATGATAACCTATATATATATATATAAATTTCACTCTCTAGCTGTTACCGTTCTTGAGATACTACCTAGAGATATACAGACGGACAGACATGGAAGTCTGAGACTTCCATGTCTGTCCGTCATCATCATTTCTTATTCGACTACCCGCTGCGCGCCGTGTTAATGAGTTATATATCCAAATTCTTCACTTGTTCCTTAACGACGAATCAATCATACTCAATCAATCTATCATTGAAATATCAAAGGCGCAATTCCAGAAGCCGCACAAAGCTTAGAAAGTATTGTTATATTAAATGTTATAATATGCCCCATGGGGGAAATTGAAGGAGAGTCAGTTGCCGGACGTACGTCATTTGTGTATATGTCAGTTCCATTTGACTCGTGATCTGGCGGCTGGGTTTGCGCGACCAATTTACTTAGATCCGCAATCTGTATCAGTTTCAGCTTTTCTGATTGTACATGCAATCAAATTTATTATGAAAGGAAACAAGGGATTACGGCTTCTCTCGCGAAATTGAAATTTGTCGATTCTGGCAAGCCAAAACAAGACCGAAAGTAGACTTTGTTGCGCGCTATCTTTTCAACTAAGTGTATGCCAAAAATTAAGTCAATTGGTTGTTTCTATTGCAAGTGAAGGAAGGACAAACAATAACAATACACACTTTCCCATATATAATATTAGTTAAAACCAATAATGGCAGGATTGACACAAGAAATCTTTTGGTAATAATTAATATTTCTATAATTTATCTCCGCTTTGTGCCTCTTCGGTGTTAAATCAGTGTATGTTTAAAAGAAAAAAAAATAAAGTAACTTAATTATAAAAGAGGTCACACGAACAAAGAAGGAATTTCGCGATTACGGCTAAGCGAAACACAGTTTATTAAGACAATTTTAAATAAACAAAGCCAGCTACCGTTTAAATGCAGCGAGAATAGTTCAAATCACAACGCTCATTGACTTCGAAAGCAATTTATTCTGAGCCACGCTTTCAAGATCTCATAAAATATGCTGCTAAAATTCTTAAAAGTTACTATAGGTCCATATTTATTGTCAACGCTTAATACTCCAGTGGTGCCAGTCCCAAAGATTTCAGATTAGCTCATGATTAAATGGACATGGTTCCGATTTAAAAGGTATGAAGATTGTGTTTTCTTCTATAAATTCTGAAAAAAACCTTATTTAGGAACTAATTTTTTAAAGGTTTTTAATTTTTTGTTAAAAATAATATTGATCTTAGCATTAAGCACTGACTATTAATACTCCCCGTTGTAGTCAGTAATTTTAAGGTCGAAGTGAGCTCTACTCTTGCGGCGTCGCTCTGTCGTGACCCCCGCTGTCCCTCGCCTACTGAGAACGGGCGACAACTCACGAAATACATCCTTATGTACCCCTAAACTTTATATACTCCTACATTATACACCAGCTCACTTAAACGAACATAAACCTACGTAAATATTAAAAGGCACGTCGCAAAGTTCGATATAATACAACCCCAAAAACACTTTTTGTCATATTTTTTACATAGATTCAGAATACGTCTATACAGAAACGAATCGGTAATCTAACCTACGCCTGATTTTGAAGATTGTGAATGATATAACCCATATGTTAGTGGGGTGTGTTGAGAGTAATATTTTGGATGGCCCCGCTTATTCCGGGCGCTCGGTTCACGGGGTTAAGAGCGGCTTATTTTCCTCAACCCCGTCCTGGTCTGCTGAGAATAGTCCTAGATTATGCCTACATGATTTTCCTCATACATAACTGAATGTTTAACTTAAAATACGATTGTAATAAATTCGCCTTAACAAAACTCATTGCCCCTGGGCTACACGAGAATATAGTTTTTCAAGCTAGGATAGTGAGCTAGTTCGTCTTTAAAATGTCTTGGCTAGCTGAACCTGGCTTGACAGCAAAATGACAATAGTTTACTGGTTCATAAATTAAGCCAGTTATCTAAACGAAGCCAGAAGTACTAGCTCACTGATCACTTGCGATCCTAGCTTCAAAACTAGCCTCGTCTAACCCGGGTATTACTAACACATTTTGCCGTAGGAGAGCCATGCTTCGGCACGAATGGGCCGGCTCGATATCACAGCCAGAGTGATATCACAACCTTACAGAAAACTGGCGTAAAAAACGGCGTTGTGTTATGTTTCGTTAAGTGAGTGAGTTTAACGGCGGCCCAACTTTTCTAATACCTATTCCCATTCCCTATTCCCTCATATAGACTGGCAACGCACTCGTGACTCTTCGGATATAACGAGTGTTCATGGGCGACGGTAGTTGCTTTCCATCAGGTAAGCCGTCAGCTCGCTTGCCCCCGAAATATAATTTAAAAAAACACAAAACGTACGAATGGAACGTACATGGAATTGACATATTTGGACTAAATAACATAGGTCTGTCAACTGGCTTTCTCTCAATTTCCCCGATTATACGTTCGACTTCCTTTTATGTAGTAAGAACGGTTATTTCTCACATTTCACGGCTGTTCCATGAGTAGGCAGATAAAACAAACTTACACCTGTATCATAATTCAAATTAGTTTAGTTGTGATCATTAATCAAGCTAACAAAGTTGTTGATAACCTTTGATTATGGGGGAGATGACGCGGCGGATACGCGCGACGCCAAACGACCTAACAGCGGGCGTGCGCTCACCCTAATAATCTTAACACAATTTTAACTTGTCCATTGAATGTTTGACTACTTTTCATCCAGCTGCGGAGAGCACACGAGTGGGGAAGCATTCGGGAAGTCCGATATCAGAGAAATTGATTCGTAAAGGAAACGCCTTCGCGTTTTTCTGGTAGTCCTTTGGTGCTAATAATTTAGGTGCTATGCCTCAATAGTTCACAACAGACCATCGCTATTGTACAGATGGGGTAATATTGTATAACGGTGCACGATGGCCGAGCGTATAAAAACTGATTGTAATCTACAATCGAAGAAAGCAATGTGTATTGTCACCAGTTGTAATCTATCGAGCTAGACATAGTCCGAGCGAACTACCCACATCTGTTATGTGTAGGTATGCTTACAAGTATCTGTCACTGGTAGTTGTTATCCCCACTAATACACTGGTATTGATAAATCATTTTTCTAATCCTAGTATCATAAAGCGACGAGAGTCTAAAATTAATAACGCAAATTGTCCGCGCGATGTAATGCGTGAGCTAGATTGCCTAGGAATTAGGCTGATCTAGTTAAATCTAAATGTGAGTGAAAGATAGACAGTAACGAGAAGGAGATAGCTTAACAGTATAGCCTGCAGCGGGCTGATGATCATGAATTTTTATCGTCATGTTATGTAGGTTTTTATGGACACTAAATATTTATCACAACATCCTTGCCTTTTTATCTCGCTTGTGAATATGCTAGCGCACCTAAAGCCTAACAATCGTCTGGGCTATAGAATTTTGTTTGGTAATATTAACTCGTTCGCTTCGTTCAATATTAGTAATAGTGACCACCTCCACGTTAAATTGTATAAAATACATCACAAACTATTTCTCGTATTGTGACCTGACCCGCTCTACAAATAGACAAATGTAGATTTGTCAAAGAATAAAGTCGATAGGTCATCGAATATTTGCCGGTAACCAGTCCGGTGACATTACTGCAGTTAACTTTAACTGTGACAGTTCAATATTTACTACAAGTTATGTAAACTGTTAAATCGTACATCAATTTAAATTAAACACACTTTAAACCCATGTGCAGCTACTTACATGTTAACATTTTATGTACCACAGAAAGTTTTAATCAAAATTATGGGTTGTCCTGAATTCAAGCACTTCACTTACGAGGTTCAAAACTAAACCCAGTGCGAAGAAAACTTTAAATTATCACAATCTTAAAATTAAAATTTATATCATAATTAAATATTTAATTAAAATTAACAATACAATAGAGTCAAGTGGAACTGTGCGATACGTACCAATTAAGCACAGGAACGCACAGAGCACTCACATGGCAATCCACAACACACACACGACCTGCCGGGCTGGGCGGCGGAACGACACTGCCGCCGCCCGCCCCCGCCCGCCCT
>JAOTAV010060861.1:0-14777 GCA_026546445.1 Cyclargus thomasi | reverse complement strand
AACATGTATTTCAATTAGAAAAATCTCGAAAATCTACTTACAAAAAAAACTATTCCTAAAACCATCTTGTATTAATATTGTCTTCACGGGCGATATCAAATTCATGCAACAGTAGATAGTTTGGTTTAATTGATTAAAGTCAGGCTCAAACGTTTGAAAAGATAAGTATTTGTTCTTTAAGGATTTATTAATAAAACATAGTGGATTTTTTGTGAAATATCTACCAATTTAAATCAATTCGAAAACGTTTTTAAAACTTTGCAGGCGGCTTGAATGTTGAATCTTGAAAGAAGAAGAAGAAAAAGAAAACTAGTAAAAGGACGAGTCCAGAAATATATGTATCAAATTATGTTTTAACACAAATATTCTTTGAGCGTGCGTGTAATCGTTCGTTAAAAGTTTGTATGAATTTTTTAAGACATTTCGTCAATTTTTTAAGTCAGATACCTAAAATTAAAAAAAATAGGCTAATATATGTTCTAGGAAAAACTTTTATTAAAAAAAAAAACAAAAAAGAAAAAATAAGAGCCTATCACATTTAAATTAGTTTAACTTAATAATTTAAAGTGCCGCATGCGGTGACGAACGTAGTTTTGGTAGATCTTACTGTGGCCTGAGTAAATTATACAGTAGTTTGCCCCGCCTGCAGCAATTGGGTTTTTTGTTTTTTTTTTTAATAACAGTTTTATTTCAGAATTTTTAGTAACTACTTTTAATATAAATTTGTTCGGGCGGCTACTCGCACGCTTCATGAATATTTGTGTTAATAAAAATAAAACGTCTCGTCGTCTTTAACCTAAGAAATGACAAAGTCTCATACGAACTTTCAACCCCTATTTCACCCTCTTAGGGGTATCATTTTTCAAATTCCTTTCTTACCCCGTTTCTATTCAATAAAACAATACTATTCACCAAATTTAATGTAGCTTTAATAGTTTTTGCCCGGCGATGATGAATCTGAAAAATGGAATATATAGAAAATTATTATCTGGTACTAGATGATGCCCGCGACTCCGTTGCGCCAAAACGCCCAGAGATAACAGACAGAAAGACAAACTTTCACATTCATAATATTAATATGGAAGTATGGATCTAGAATCTAGATTTTGTTGAGTGTAGTCGGTATGAGGATTCTATCACTAATACTGCGATGGTAATTATGATTGACGCATTGGGCCGAAAGCTGATATGAGATAATTGTATCGTATTTCCTGCCAGTTGTATCGAGTTCCATTGTCCATTGATCTTCAATACTTAACGCTAACCGCTGGGTTATCGTCTCATCTTTAGTGCTACAATGGTGTTGAGACTTTGATGTCTATCTCCCTTGCATGTACTTAGTTGCAATTTTCTGAAAATTGACAACTGATTTAAAAGTATTTTTAACCGTCTCCCATTTACTCTTTATTTCAGTTTCTTCATTCAATCGTGTGGCTTCTATCCACAGGTCAGTAATTAGGTGGAGTTTTCTGAGTTGTGCTAATCAAATAGTCAAAAGCATTTAAAAAGCTTGGACTTGAATACTTGATGAATATTATGATGCCACACCAATAAAGTTGTACGCCTATTTTATTGTCAAAATAGGATAGACTGTGTGTACTATTTACAGGTCCTATCAGGAAAGTTCATTAATATCCCGATTGTGGACCTAAGTACTTTAATCGCTTTGTGTCAAACCCAGCCGATAAATTACGACGTAGACGTAGGTCTGTCAACTGTCTAGGAATCAATTTCCGCGATGGTACGGACGTATTTCGTCTTACCTATCCAATCATATCTAGAATTCGAAGTATTCATTTACCAATTGCAAACGTAATTTAAAAATCAAATTTAATTAAAAGTTCATACACGAAGTATTTTGCTGTCATTAATTCCCTAAAAATCGTCAACATTCTCCGGTGGCAAAGTGGACGTTCAAGTTTTACTGGTGTCAGTTTGACATTACGCTCTGTGGGAACCGGCCGTCTTGGGTGAGTGAAGCCGCACCAATTCAGCTCATTTATACACAGGAAATCGCCCGATCGTTAAACTATCCAAACCAGTTGAGTGGCTTGCTTCTGCTATATTCTCTATTCGGAATAGCCTTTTAAATACTTTCTAGATCACCGAAATTACGGGTTGAGGTTTTTGAAGGTAGGTCGATTTTTACTTTTGCGTAATGTGACCGGTGTAAAATAATTTAACGATAAACCATTACATTAACCTGGTGTAAGATTCAGTGTTTGTATATTACACGTAACAAAAGTTCACGTTTTGTTACTTGTAATATACCTTAAATAGGGAAGTTCTTTAACCTCGGTAGTGAAATGAAGGTATAGTATGTGTATTTTAAAAAAAGAAGCTTTCAGCTTCAACTGGCGAAATGTTATCAGCACATAATATACTTAAGTATAATACATATCCTAGAATATTACAAAAGATATCTTGAAGTGGAGTTAGATTAGGAACGGGGACCATAGAAATGTATTATTATAAAAAGTTACGTTTAAACGTTTTTGATCTTAATTTTATGGTTAGGTGTACCTACCCTTAACATACAAAACATTGTAAAAAAAACTAAAATTAGGCTCAAAACATGCAAAAAAGGAAAGCATGTGCCCTATTAGCTAATTGCTTCATCTATTTAAAATTGTATGACCTCGTGTATCGATTATACCGATCCTAATACCACTAGAAATAAGGATCCTATTAAAAGTACTTACATTACTTTCAATAGGACCCTTTCATTACATACCTTTAAATAGGACTCTGAACGAACGTATTCATATTGAATATAATTATAATAAGTCGTCTGTCTCCACTCTCCAAGTCTCCACAAAAACGATTTTTAATCCGGTATCAATTTATAATCTAACCTTATTCGTATCAAACGTTCGTAGAACCGGCTTTTTGGAATAAACAAGTCAGTGATCGTAGACGCCTTCGCATTCGAAATTAGAATATTAGAAGGTATTTAAAATAGTTGTTTTTTTTATATCAAGCGATTAAACAAAATTTCAGACTTCCTTTTCCGATATTTCCAGTAGTATTTTGCATAATGTACATTTTTTTAATATATCGTTTTCTTTTTGCAGTTAAAAATAATGAGTAAGAAAAACGGATTGGAGTCATCGACGTCTCGCGGCAAGTCGGAGGCTTCAGAAACCACACCCCTGGTAGCTAAAGTGGTAAGAAATTTCTTGTTAGAGAAAGACTACTCATAGAGGGTAGAAGCTGAAACTCGGCGGTTCTTCATTTATAGTGTTGATATTTATTGATCCATGTTGTTTTTTTAATGATATTTAGGGGGCAAGCGGGCAGACGGGTTACCTGATGGAAAGCAACTTCCGTCGCCCTGCTCGTGACATCTGAAGCGTCACAAGTGCGTTGCAGGCCTTAATGGGAGAATAGGGAACGGGAATAGGGATTAGGAAAGTTGAGCTCCACCAACATTATTATGCAGTAGTTTACATGCCTTAGGTAAAGAAGTAAATACCGATTACACTTCTTTTAACAGCTTTTCTAATTTGTTATTTCACGTGTTTCTAAATATTATGTTTTGTTTAAGAAATATATTTTTTTATCCAAAATCTTTCGAAGATAATTTATGAAGAACACACAACATAATATTAAAATGTTGTAAACTGTAACCATCTAGCAATTCGATGTTTTAAAAATAATTTCATAGTTAAGCTATGAATAGTGAGTACTTAGATATCATCTTTGGTCCTCACCTCAGTAAGTTAGTGCTATAAATAGATACCTTGTTAGGTACTGTACACCTCGGGAAATACCATAATGCAAATGTATACAGTAACGTAGCTCTTGTAATTGTAATAACTTAATTCTTATAATCAAATTTATGCAATTCAGTTTAGCTTAGTCCAAGTTAAATATAAGTATTTTTAAGCCATAATATTTAATATCTACATTAAAAATTCTTTTATCGTAAATTGTTCGATTGGTGTTTGGTATTCTGTATCACTATTTTCACGCACACTTATCTACTTTTGTCGTTTAATAAGATTGTGTGAAGATTTTTATGCGCGGTTGGAACTTGGAAGTCGTGCGATGACCTACTGATTATCATTTATACTGTAGTAATATTATATGTTTTGTTATATACTAACGTGCATCATTAGTTTGTGGCCCAAGGTCTTTCTAGACAGGTTTATACAACTATATATTATAATGCAAACGCGTTATTAGCCTTCTCGGTTAAAGCTAAAGTTAGAAATCCTGGAAAAGCTTTCCTATGTACAGTTACTTAAAGTATACTAATTAGATTAGTAATATACATTATGGAATAGGAGATTTCTAAATATGTGTGTGTGTGTGGAAGTGATGCCGATACAATTCAATGACCGATTTTATCTCTAACATCTATATGTTACACACCACCGACTGGACAGATTTTGATGAAATTGTGGTTATCCAAGATTTAAACGTTTTTGATTCTTTGTAGAATCGCCAAACAAAATATATGAAAATGGTACCATTGCCTGGGGCCAGACTAACGCGGTGTGTAACGTTCATAGATATTTTATTATTATTATTATTTGTTGCAACTTGCATTACAAGCGCCTTTATGCCATGGAATATAGAATCGATTACTAGAGTAGGTCACAGTTCTCTGTTGTTGGCTACAGTAGGTAATCCTGTTTTGTACTAATTGGATTCGCCTACATGGCTTAGTGTTAATTTCAATATTTTTCTTTGTTTTAAATAGAAAAACATATAAAAGATATTTCGACTCCTTTCTGCGTTAAAATGCGTGAATGATTATAACGTGCGTTGGATGACTTTATAATGTACTATATCCAATTATCCTATTTATAAATAGAGGTAAATGTTACTATAATTGTTCGTCAATCACACCTAAAATATTGAATGGATTTCAATGAAAATTGGTACGCATATATAAAAGGCTTCACTTGTGACAAATAATTTCCACGCGGGTGAAGGCGCGAGTAAACTATTTATTATCGTAAAGGCCGGGTGCTTCTAATGTCATCTTTATAAACCTTCAAAAAACTTTTGATGATACTGTCTTATATTATATTATGTATTTCTTATTTTACAAGGTGAATAAAAGAATATTGTTAGAAACAATTCTTATTTCTGTATAGGGTGACAATGGTGAAGATCCAGAGCTGAACAAGAATGGTGGTGGTCTGTCGGTCAAGCAGACGGCTCTCCTAGTGGTTGGAGAGATAGCTGGTGGCGGAGTCCTGGCCTTACCAAGAGCTTTCGTCAAAACTGGTGAGTAAGCTCGAGCTTAAGGGTGAAGCTACTGAAGGGTGTGTGTTACTGTGTATATTGTGTATTATGATTTTAAATCATAATATTCGAGACTTATACAAAGTGTAACAAAACTAAGTGATAAAACTTAAGACAATATATTTGTCCCTTATTTTTGTGATTCGTATTTCGTATAGGCAAACGCAGGTCATGAAATGCGGGTCATCATACAAAAGTTGCTCTTTCAAGTATATTTGATCGAAGCTTTCAGCACTGTCACATTCACAGCGAACTTTGTCTATACATTTTACACTCTGTATAAGCCTCAGTAACATTTAAAGAAATATTATTACTACCAATATTATTTTTCATGCTAATAATTTTTATTGGTCAAATATTTATGCAAATGCGACTTAATTTGATAAGGAAAATGTCCAACGGAGCTATCATATTATCTATTTGCCATTTCGTATTTTAATCGGCTTCGCTAGTTCCTTGGATCTCCTCATCAATATTGCTACACTGTTGAAAATTTTTTAAATTTACTACAATTTTACTACGCAAATGCATCCTAAAATTACAAATCTTGTATTGTATTGGAATTTAAATACGCATATTCTGTAATAAATTGTGTAGTAAAATCGCATGACTGAGTTTCACATTTCTAAAAATGTGGTGCGTAAAAACTTCCTACACAAATTAAGTAAATTTTTATTAATAGTGCAGTAAACTTATTTACAGTTTCTGCAACCTATAATGTTACGGTTTACGCGTATTAAGTAGATAAGTAGTTAACAAAATTTTAACTTAATTTAAAATCATTTAACTTGCCACTTGCTACAAAATTTTATGTTTACATGAGGTTAGTAACTTAAAATTTAGTAAACTACTTTTCTACTCAATACGTGTAAATCAAGTGAAATGACTAACTACAAGCTAAAATCTTATTGCCTGCAAGCTAAAATCTTATTTTACTTACAACTGGAATGCATTTAGCTTTGTGTTACCTTTACTGGAAAAAATGAAAGGTTTCAGTTCCTATGACATGATTTGAAGTTACATTATTTTGCGTTTTTTTTAAGTTTTGCATAGTTAAGTCTTTCGGATAACATTTACTTTGTGCAGCAGATATAAAGCTTCTCCCTCCCTCAGGCTTGCGGCCAAAATATGGCTACAATGTCGCTCGCATGAAAATTTTAGTGTTCAAAGCCTCGAGTAGCAATTTGATGTTGGCCAATCAAATTATACGGAATCTTTATTATGATTTATACGTGCTGTGTGCTTATTTACAACCTATCTGACAGATGAAGTATAAAGAATCTATCAAATAAGTTGTGGATATTCTATCCGACACATGTCAGGAATTTATTTTATATTACAGGATTAATAAATTATTATTAATATTACTTTATTATTAATAAGTAATATAGTTCTTAAGGTTCTCTTACACGGCTGTATCATGGTTAGTACAACCACAGAATAAATAATAGTACCCTTTTATGTATAGATTCGTGTCGTTGACACGTATTGATATTTATTACTTGCCTTCACGACTCAGTTTAGTTGTCTTTGCATAAAAAGGTTATTATAAAGTTATAAATATTTTTACATATTTAAGAAATTTTATACAGGTTTTAGTTTACAACAACAAGATTCCAAATTCCAATCACAGATCTAATATATAAAATTCTCATGTCACAGTTTTCGTTGCCATACTCCTCCGAAACGGCTTGATTTTGAGGAAATTTTTTTGCTTAACCGGTATCTATGAGAGTTGGGCCAACATCTATTTTTCATCCCCCTAAATGTTAGGGGTAGTACAACCCTAATTTTTTTTGGCAAAACAACGTTTTCAGCAGAACATAAGGTAATCTATTTCCGAAATATAATAAATAATATCTAGCCTAGAGGAATTATAAAATAATTGGTCTATGCTTATAGCGTTCGTAACGCTTTAAAAAAATAATATTATTATATATGTACAGTTAAAAAATGCTCCTATTTTGAAACTATTAATCGCTTTTAAAATGTTTATTGCTCAAAAAGCTATTTTTTAAATATGGAAGTGACTCATCTTTGTAATGTTTAATTTATAAATAGTTAACTAATTACAAAATTAACAGATTAACTAAACGCTAGCTATTATACGTTCACAATAGGGTAAGTAACTTTAATATAAATTTTTTCATAGCGATGTTAATATTATGTACCTAATTATTATTGCTTTAGCGAATGTTATTTTAAAATGTGTGAGCTATCATATTGTTACTTGACGGCATAACATTTTATTACCTGTTTCACCGCTTACTGATATTTGATTGACGACCTCTGTGGCGCAGTGGTTGAGTGCTTTGGTAGCTCACACCGGGGGTCGCGGGTTCGAATCCCGCCGACGGAACAAAAAGTTTTTCAATGTTCCTGGGTCATAGATATGTATTAAATATGTGTACAATATAAAAAAATCTAATTTCCGTTGTCTGGTACCTGTAACACAAGTCCTTCGGGTACTTAGTACGGGGGCAGATTGTCGTGGTGTGAAGCGTCCATAGATTATATTATTATAAAGTTTCCTAAAGCCTATCCACAACTTTTTTGACAGATTCTCGGTATAACATCTGTCAAAAAACTTGCGGATAGATTATCCGATACTTAGTAAGCGGAGAAACCGATCCTATGTGTATTTGCGAATTTATTAAACTTTTCTTTTGTTTAAATGTATACTTTTAATCAAAAGATCTCAACAATTTTTCTTCAGTTAATAATATAATTTGTTTGTTCCAGTTAAAAATTCTGGTTGTATAAGTTTTATGATAATTTTGTTTGCCTCCCACAATTTGTTGCGCAACATTCTCAACATTTCCAAATGGGTCTCATATGCCAGTGTTTCAATATAATTAGTATGTATGTCCCTGTCACTGGCCACGTGAACGAAAGAGACAACTGCTAGAACCTGTTTAGTTGCTATCAATAACAACTGTGGGACCCCAGTTTATGAAAATACAGACTCGTTAATGTTATTTATACAGATTTCTGTCTGTATTCTAAATTAAAACTTTTTAAACAAATATGTAAAATTTTATATAACTTATTTAAGGGTCTGCAGGGTGCGAATATTTTTGTTAATGCCTAATATTTTGTGAAGCGAATGTTAATTTTTTACCTATAGTGTAAAGTAGAAAAATAAAAGCAATATTTTCTTTCATTAAAGCAAACAATTTCCTCTTGGATTTTGAAAATGCAAGGAACATAGCCTGTGTATTTCAATTTTAGTCTAAAACAGATAACATACAATAATATTCTGTTCTCTTGTTCAAAGATTAAACATTAACCAATCAATAACGCTGTGGTACTTAGGGTTATTAAAAGCTTTTAACAAAAAATAACTACAAAAATCATCAGTTATTATGCCCGATTTACACAAGACTAGTTTTTCAACCTAGTATAGCAAGCTAGTGCTCTTTCAATCTGTCTAGGCCAACTTGTTAGAAATGGAGTTAGTTTCGTCTATGCCAATATCTACTGACGTTAGCTTATTACGGTATCCTAGTTCAAAAAACTAGCTTTATATATACCGGGTATTATAGTTAGTAATTTGCAGTCTGACATGTAGTGACTAGTCATCTATCAGTCTTATGTTTCTTACGCAGATAAAATAAATTGATATTTAAAATTGATGATAATATTAATTCATAAATTCGCCGTATAATATTACTTGTGATGCGTCCCGCAAGTCACTATACTTAACCAGGCGAGCCTATTAGTTTTTAGTTAAAGCTTGCTAAGCTATTTTGTTAATACATTTTGAGTTAATTTTGAGGTTTTAGAATTTTTTTTGAAAACTATCAAATTCGAGTTGCTACGCTGTTCAAATTGTGTTGTACGTTCAATATTTTAGAACAGGACTGCATATTTTAATTAGTTAAACACTTTTTAAATATATTTAGTTTTAAAATTACGCTGCTTTTTATTTACCTTTAATTCGCCTCCTCAAAATGTGTAATATCTTTCTACTTGTCTCAGGATGGCTCGGTGTTCCCATGCTATTGCTGATATGTCTGATGGCGGCCTTCAGCGGAAAACGTCTGGGAGACTGCTGGTCCCTCATCGAGGCCAGAGACCCTCAAATGAGAACCAGGAAGAGGAACCCATATGCCATCATCGCTGAACAGGCACTCGGCAAGACGTGGAGGTAAAAAATTTCATGGAACCACCAGTATTTTCGGACCATTACGTTTTCCGTATTAGGTTTTTTCGAATTCGTTAACAGCAGAATGTATTGCAGCTGGACGAAATTTGAAAAACGAATTTTACATTGAATAGGTACATTATCTTGTCAACGAATTCGGAAACTTACTAACTATTATTGAAAACGTTCGTTTGCGGTCGGTCTGAAAGGCCGGCAACGACGCATATGCAAAAAATTGATGAATTGGGTGGTCAAAAATAAAGAAGATAATTTTTGTCTACGAAATGGTTTAGCTGCTTAGAGTGCCTTCGCCTAATCTAGGCGAAAGCGATCATTAACCCTCTGTAAAAATTGTAATTTCTATACAAATAACAAAATTGTAATTTCTATAAAAATACAAATTGAGTACAATAAAGTGACAACTCAACACTTTCTTGTCAAACGCGGTTTGTATAGAAATATCCGTTTCTTATAGAGGGTTACTGCCCAGGTAAGTAGAAAGCACTATAACAGTCATCGTAGACAATAATAATATAAGCCGTAGGTGAAAATAAAAGGCTAACACCTAACCTGTAACTCGAGAAGTCTGAACTGTAAGTTTCGAACACATTGCAGGTTTCTTTCAGCACTTAGTTCACCACCTTAGATACATCCAAATAATTAGTAAGTACTAGCTGTTACCCGCGACTCCGTCCGCGTGGTAACTTTTCTCTTGAAAATTTTCCTGTTTTTTTTTGCTAAAAACCTGCCTGAGATCTTTCTAACGAATGCAAAATTGTTGAAATCGTGGATTCATGCGTTCCGGAGTTATATCGTCAGGAAAAAAATCCTGACTTATTTTTCAGTGCATTTTATTTTCTTTTAATGTTAGTGGTTTTGATGGACATGGTTTTTTTATATAACTTGGTGTTAGTTGTGAATACGTAATCGTGTAGCTAGAATCGGGGGGGTGATGTATTTTTTATGCCTTATTTATCAAATAAATTTAATACAAGTCATGATTCTTATATGACACCAAAATTAGAAAATTCTCGACAACAGATCTAAATTGTGTGTTTAAAACTTAACTACAGTACTTAATGCAGTAAATTTGTTCAGTTCTTAATGCAGTAAAGTCGTTCTATATAAGTGACTCTCACTTATATCGAACGACTACATAAAGATAAAACTGGAATCCAACAACAAGTTTACAATTAATTGATCTTGATATTGACAAAAATAGTTCGATGACAAGCCACCAATATTAGAAATCACTTATATTTTTATACTTTTTTCTAAAAATAAAGTTATGGACAGTATGCTTTACTTTTTAAGCCAAAAATTAAAACAATATCTTTGGAAAAAGGATGATTTTCAACCTTGTCGCGTAAAAAAGCGGTTTGGAAAATTTACCTTTTTTATTCGACTTCCAAAAACGAGGAGGTTATTGTTATATTATAGTAGTAGTTTATATATTGTTATATTATATTATAGTGTTAATGTAAACGAATTTTTTATTAGTTCATAAGTTTAGTCCAACTGTGCCTGTGGCCTTTTAAGGTTGCGGTTGACTGTTGAAGGTTTGGGCGTGAAAAGGTAACAGACAGACAAAGAGATATACTTTTGCATTTATAGTATTAGGCGGT
Source organism: Cyclargus thomasi (assembly GCA_026546445.1). Taxonomy (NCBI): domain Eukaryota; kingdom Metazoa; phylum Arthropoda; class Insecta; order Lepidoptera; family Lycaenidae; genus Cyclargus; species Cyclargus thomasi. Next base: position 3,746 of record JAOTAV010060861.1, on the reverse strand, counting down.
TTCAGAGATCAAATTTTCTATAGCGATTCTAGGCGGTATCGGTATGAAACCCTAATAGTAGGGGAGTTCAAAAGAGGAATTTTGGAGCATGGTATAAAAATCAGATTTCTTAGTTCGGTTCTTAAAAAACTATTTTTAAGTACCGAAGTGTCGACGAAACCATCAGATTAAGATGGGGGCGAAAAATACCCAAAAAAACACTTCCATATAAAGCACTGATAAACATCAGTTAATGTAAGGTAAGCCTGAAATAACATAGAACAACAAAGCCTAATGTTTTCATAATTGGTTATGACTTTCCAGATATTTCATGTCGCATACAAATAAATGCTTTAGACCTTGCTGTCTAAAATCCTACTAATGTGCGAAAGTTTCTGAGTTTGTGATTGTTCATGTGTATGGTTATTACTTCTTCACTCTTAAACGGCTGGACTGATTTCGATAAAATTTTGCGTAGCACCGCAAGGCACAGTTAGTCGTCCATGAAATGTTTAATGTAAACAATTTTTTCTAAGATTTTTTTTTAACCTTAATATCGCTGTAACGTCTAACGCTAAAATAAAAAAATGCCCTTTTTACAATGTTTTTACCTAACCTACAAAACGTACTAGGTTTCCACGATGCTCGAGTTACTATAAAAATAGCACTCTCACCTCCCCGGCTATAATATTATAGATGCGAAAGTGTGTCTTCTACCTCTTTGCGCCCAAACGGCTGCTACAATTTTTTTGAAATTGGGTATAGAGATATCTCCACACCAAATTTTCATACCATCATATGACTTATCCCAGGGACTGAAAGTATGACTTTCAGTGCCTGGAGTAAGTTATAGGAAACAACTTTTTATTCTGGAAGAGGTATAGTCTTTTAGCCTGCGCGATAATCTTTTAGCGTAACCGAGTTGCGGGCACCATCTAGTAAATATATTAAAGATGCGACAGGATGTGTGTAACTCACTGTAACTTGTGTGAAACCTTCAGCGCGGCAGTGTCAGTGGCACTCATCGTGACTCAGTTCGGCGTGGCCGTGGTCTACCTGCTGTTGGCCGCTCAGATCATACAACAGGTGTTCCTGGCGCTGGTGCCGACTATGACACTGTGTCTGTGGTACCTCATCGTTACGGGAGCCATGACCCCGCTGCTGCTGTTCGGCACGCCTAAGGATTTCTCGTGAGTATTTTATATATTGTGTGTTCCCTCCGGTTTTGAGTATGGTATAGATTCACAAACCAAGACCGGTAGAATAACATTTGTCGGGATCGCTAGTATAATAAATAAAACATTAACAATGTTACTATATATTATAATGTAAGTAAGAGTTATATCTACATACCTAGCATCTACGATTCTAACGCAGGTTTTGATTTGAGAATCTCTCTTTGAGTGAATTTTTTTTAAGTTTCCATTACAATAGTAACTCGACAATGAATACTTACGTTATGTCAACCTTCCCAGATTCCTAGGAACAATTGCGTTCTTCGCTACGGTCATCGCCTGTGTCCTCTACTTCATTCAGATGATGAACGACATAAGACCCTTCGTGTTCCGCTGGGGCATCCACGGCTTCAAGGACTTCTTCCTGGCTGTGGGCATCATGATGTTCGCTTTCAACGGCGCCTCCACTTTCCCTACCATTCAAAACGACATGGCCGACAAGACCAAATTTAACAAGAGCCTGCAGTACAGCTTTGCAGGTAACTTTAACAGTAAATTACAGTAACTATTATTATTGTTGTAGGATTATCGGTATGAAATATTAAAGTACCAGTGTAGGGTATCAAACATTATTTTTTCTACTACCTGGGAAGTTAATACATAGCCAGATTTGGAACTACGTAATTTGGAGGCAGTGGCGTAGCGTGGGTATCGGCCGCCCATTTTTGCCAGCCCCTTAATAAGGCTTTTCAATTTTATTGTAAATTTTTTTCTAAACGTTAAGAGAGATTTTCATTCGCGCGATTTATCCATATAATTTTTTTGGAATTTTTTCTGCCACCGCAGATACTTTGTAACTTAATGTGTAACATTAAAGCCTCGTAGCGGAAAAATAATCGCAGGAACGAAAATTCATGTTCGGACACGATCTAACTTTAAAGAACTTTTCGGTAAGAACTGTCCTCATTGTTTTGCAATTACGCACTTAGTTAAGAATTCCCAGAACATGTAACTGAGTAGGTATTAAAAATATAATATGGTCAAATATTTAGGATATTATATTATTTTCAGAAAGTTTGAAACATAAAATTTGTGAAATTTTGCCACCCCCTAAAAAGTGCCGCCCGGGGCGGACCTCATCCCCCTGCCCCCTTCACGCTACGCTACTGTTTGGTGGCGTTATTAATTTTATGATAAAAAATTAATCTTCAACAGCAAGTTTATAAGTTAGATTCTTCTTAACGCACAAAGCTTAGATCGTATGCTACTAAGTACTGAATATACATCCATAGTGTCCCTATAAAAATATCATTTAGATGAACATCATAATGCCTTCCTTCTTTCATATATTATGTTTTTGATTGTACTGTTGGTTCATGGAGGAAATTCATGTACAAACTCAATGAGACACACCTTTTAATGCACTATACTCACTTCGATTTTACAAATTTCTAACAAATACACGACCGGTTTCGAAAAATACCTGATGATTACTTTGTCGAAACCGGTCGTGTATTTGTAAGTGCATGAAAAAGTGTGTTTCATTAAGGTTCTACCTTGTTTTAGCTATCATGGCCATCTACCTACCGATCTCGATTGCTGGCTACGCGGTCTACGGCGAGAGTGTTGGACCAAACTTCATCACCTCACTAGCGGCTACACCATTGACTCTGGTGGCCAACGTGCTGATGGCTGTCCAGCTGGTGTCTGCCTTTATCATCTCCATCAACCCCGTATGCCAGGAGATGGAGGAGATGTATAATATACCCAGAGGTGAGTGTAATATGTATAATATCTTCAATGCTGGTAGATACCGAGAGTAGGTTTGATTGATTTGGAAAAGATACAGGATGCAATTACACGCTCCGCAGGGCTATTATATTGTATCTCACGAAAGCAACGTTTGCGAAATTATTGCTCCAAAATTAAATTCGTATCGTGTAATAACAAAAGCAATCTAGGCGCAATGGTTCCTTTTTCCTATTGGGTGATTTTAGCATGATTTTGACACAAATTAGTTCCAAAATTGAACTTTAGTAATTGAACGTGAGTATGTCACTATCACTATTGTTGATTGTTCGTGGATCGCAACGTTCATTTAATACCACTGCCGGTTAGCTTTTGTCTTCCTGCTTTCTTTCTCGTTACAGGGGCAGGGCCGTCAGTAAATAAATCGATATTGCTGTTTGTCCCTGTATACTCTTTTAACCTTTGTATCATAATTAGAGAAACCAGTTAAAGTTAAACATAACAAAAGAAATGTAGTCAGCACCATCAATTTAAAACTTCTTCTTCTTCACTTTAAAACAGCAGAATGTTTGCCACTTCACATTATTTCAAGACCTACTTGTAAACAACATTCTATGCAAATAAATTACTATTATTATTATTTCCTCTTGCGGCCGGAAGTAAAAATGTGATTTTTTCGTGATGTATTAATTTAAAAAAATCGTAGTACTAAAGCAATTACAAATTTTTTGTTTTCCGTAAGTGTAATAGCTTCATCACCTTCTTATTTTTATTTATTTATTTATATGGCGCTTGGCTATAACCATGGCCAGTGTCAAGTAAAGGCAGGAATTCAATTTTCTT
>JAOTAV010060829.1:0-14781 GCA_026546445.1 Cyclargus thomasi | reverse complement strand
TATTATTCTATAAGATATAAATTATTATATTACCGTGAAGTTAACGAAAGTAATTTTGACAAATAAAAAAAAACACGTCTTCGGAACCCGCTCTACGAAGATTTCGCTTTCTGTCTGGACTCTAGAAGGACGGAATGTAATCAATAAAAGGGTTGAGCGTTATTACAAATCACTAGCTACAAAAACATATTTATGGAGGACAAGTCAGTTCTTAAGCAGCTAGTCTTAAAACTGAATAAAGTATATAAGATAGAGTGATAGAAAATTCTTTATTTGTACACAACTTTCAACTAAACTTAAACAAAATAAAGGAGCTAAATAAAAAAGGATTAACATCGAAATTAATTTTAAATGATTTTTCTGGTCCTAGATCTCTCATTCACGCAAAAAACCGTCAGATTTTAAAACATTAGTTACCTGCTTCTTCCACTTATTCAAATTATTTAATTCGGGCATCACAGACCCATATTATTACCTTACAAACGTACATATTTACTTTATATAAATATGTATGCAAGTATGACATCGATAGATTACATATAATACTGTGCTAAGTAGCCCACATAATCAAATAAATAGCTTTAAAAAATCACTCTTTTTAAAGCCGTGTAATAAGCTAAGCAAGCTAAATATTAGCGTGATCCAGTGACCATGTCACTGGATCACGCTAATATCCATTACCAAAATATAAAAATCTGGTGATTTTCCACATCATCATCAGACTATTGCCGTCCACTGCTGGACGTAGCCCTCCCCCAGTCCCCCATCCCGATCTTGGCTAGCCTTCATCCATCCGCTACTAGCCACTTTCTTTAAATCGTCGATCCACCATGTCGCGGGAAGTCCTACTTGTCTTCACTCCAGTTCTTGTCCATCCTGCTCCATCTACCGTCTTGCCGTCTGCAGCCATGACCAGCCCACTTCCACTTCAGCGTACTAATTCTATGAGCTATATCGGTGAATTCAGTTCTCTGGCGGATCACCGTGTCAGTAATTTTATCCACCAGAGATACTCCTAAATGGCAACATATCGATAACTTACTTCCTCAACCTCGTATCTTAAAAATGGCTATATTTCGGGAGACAAAATAAAACTGATTATATTTTTTTCGTAGTAATTGTACAAAACTAGATATGATATTATGTGTAAATTGTTACCTATCAAATAAACTCATATATAATTTTGTACAATTAGCAAGAAAAAAAATAAAATGAGTTTTATTTTTGTTCAATGACATGTAGCCTTTTTTAAAATACTAGGTTGAGGCAGTAAGGCATCGAAATGTACCTTAGAAGGGTTAATTAAACGAATGACTGATTTAATTAATTATTATTTCAATATATTTATTATCCGGTCAATTTAGACCTGAAAATAGTAATGAAATAACAGAAATTCCGACAGAGCTTTATTTTTCGTAAAGACCTTTATTTTACTATAAAAATTTAAAAGTCCTTCCCTGTCCTTTAAGTGCTTCTAAAGTTATTCGGGGTCATTTTTGTTTTGTTTTTTGAGTTTTTCTCAAAAATCGTAAGTTTTTTATAAAACATACCTCGGACCAAATTTGTAGATCTTAAAATTCTCTACAAAAATGATCCTTATGATTTTTTCTCTAAGTATAACCGTTCCTCAGATATCACGTATCTATTTTATAATAATATTTAACAAAAAATGACGCATTTTTTTGTTTAATAGATATTAACTCTGTGCAACGTATGAAATACTTTTTACCCCGGAAAAATGTACGGATCCTGCGTGACATACAAATTTTCTCGCTACGAAGTTGCGGGCACCTACTAGTATTAATATAAAAATATACAAACAGGATTTTACTTGCTTAAGTACCTGAATGTGTGTATACGTGGCTGATGTATGCATATTATACATAAAGTGACTTTTAGAATCGTGATATCTGAGGAACTATACTAATACTTAAAGAAAAAATCCTAAGAACCATTTTTGTAGAGCATTTTGAGATCTACAAATTTGTTTTGAGATTTTTTTTCAAAAAACAAAACTCAAAGACCTAAAATGTTTACCTTTGATCCCGAATCACTTTTGAAGCACTTATAAAACAGGACTTTTAAATTTTTTAAAGTAAAATAATTGTCTTTACCAAAATTAAACTCTGTCACATTTAATGTTGTTTCATTAATGTGTATAGATTGTACTTACATTATCGCTCTTTACGTTAGATATAACGAGAGGAGCGCATAAAAATAATCTGAGATTAGTCGATAAATGGACTATTAACCAATTCTTATCATCGGTCCAGTAGTTCGAGGTGCTTATAAGGCAAGCTTTGTTATCATTACGCACTCGGAATTTCAATAGTTAGTATTTCACACGCTTAGCGCCATCTGTTGGTGATTCGTCAACACTTATTTATTATTAGTTGTAACCCAAAAATATTTAACATCATGGAAAATAATATTATTACAGACTATATAAATTAATAAATTAAAAACTATATAAATTACAAGAGCATCATACTACCATGCAATTAATTATAGTACTGTTAATAATTCAAACATGCTTTTAGGCTCTAATATTGAAGATCGCCTTACCCTACTAAAAGTACTGTTCATTTCTATACATAACACCGAATTCTCGACGAATTTCGGTAGTTCCTAAAAACTTTAAAAGTGAGTGTTTGTCACTTTACTCTTTTTCCGAAACGACACCGTTAATACATGAATTTATAAATACAACAATTACTTTACAACATATCGCTAGTTTGTATTTTAACCGCTTAACGCCATCTGTTGGTTACTTGTTAAAATAAAAGTATCGAAAAAATTTTCGGGACATAAGGCGGCACCTACACAATACGAGTATATTAGATTGTACAATATCCAAACGATTAATTATATTGTACAATTATACGAACCGGTCAATGTTTTCACGTTCAGCCGGAGATTGATATTAATTCCGTGTGCACACAGTGCACTGTACGTGGCATTCATGTTCATACAAGATGTAGCAAAAACTGCGCGTAGACTAAAAAAATATTGCGCAATACACGATGTAATAATGCATAAATGAATACCCTACACGATGCAATATAAAAACATGGTGCAATAAAATGTAACTTTCCTTCAATCACTGCGTAAATTTCAATATTAACCCTAAACGATAAATTTTATTGTTCAATAGGGGAAATTGAAAGAGAGCCAGTTGACGGACCTAAGTCATTTGGTCGGAATTTGTCAATTCCCGGTAAGTCGTGATCTGTCGGTTAATTTTGACATAACGCGACCAACATACTTAGATCCACGATCTGTTACATCTATTTCAACTTTTGTTTCAAATTGATTGTACAATACGTGAGATTGCGCATTATAAAGAAAAGATATGGGCCGCCTAAGTCTGGCAGAAGATGATTTTTCAATCGAAATTGGAAGACGTAAGTGAAAGCAGATAAGTAACATATTAAAAACTCCCGGATTTTTAATGGACCCGAAAAATTGTTTGAAATTAAAATATTGTGGGTTTGATGTGTAGCTAAATACACTGGCTAGATTATAAAACGTTACAAAATTTTATGGGAAAAAATTAGCATGCAAATACTCGAAGGTTCCAAAATGTTAGTAGTCCGCTTCTTCCACTTATGTCTTCAATTGAAACTGTTAAAGTGTTAGTCGAACTCGTACACTATTGTTTTTATTTACGTTCATTTATACATATAATAAAACAGTAAAGTTAGCGTGTCTGTAAGATTAATATTTCTACAAACTAATCAATATGGGCGGCTTAGGAACAGTAATAGAACACATATCGACAAAAAAGTTGTCTGTTTGTACGCGCTAGTCTCCGTAACTACTGAACGGATTCGAATATATCTATTTTAATAGCTATTAAGACTAGGCAACACATAGTCTTCTTTTTATCCCGGCATTGCGGTTCATCTCAAAGGTCTCCTGCGGGGTCATATGACCGATAAATTTTGTGAACGGGCCAGTAGTCTATGCTGGTTCTTTTTAGGACTTAGCTCACTGCTTATTATGACAGGATTACATGAAACTCCTAACAGTTGTTTTTGAGAGTTGAAAATTAGGATGAAACTTCGTTACTTAAAGTATTAAAATTTGGGTTGCGGATTCTTATAATGAGTTCCCCTCATTTTTATCTCTTATATATACATACTAATAATATAAAGCTGAAGTTTGTTATCTCTTGTATTGGTTAACTTATCGACGAAGGCTATATCGATGTCTTTTTCAGGAGACAAAAAAAACTGATTATTTATTTTTTCTTAGCAAGTGTACAAAAATAGATATGAGGTTATTTGATGAGTAAATTGTTTCTTATCAAATAACCTCATATCTAATTTGTAGAATTACTAAGAATAAATATTCTGTTTTTCTTTCGTTTTTGACATGTAGTCATTCTTAAGATATGAGGTTGAGGCGGTGAGGTATCGATGAGCTTTATAACCTTACTCTACGACTAACAAGAGCGGAGCAGTAGTTAAAAGATATTGTAAAACCATGATATATTACGCGGACGTAGTCACGTGCATCAAGTAGTATTAATCACATATTGTGTATCTGTAACACCCAATTCTAATAGAATTGAGGAGGTTTTAAAAATAGAAAGTGTGTTTAATTCACTAAACTCCTTTTCCCAAACGGGACATGCAGTAGCGATACACGAATAACATACAACAATTTCATTATGAAGTACCGATAGTTTGTATTTTACACGCTTAGCGCCATCTGTTGATCATTGGTGAAATTAAAGACGCGGAATAATTTTCACCCACGTCGATACGGTGACGGTATACATAATAACTGTACTCTGGTATAATATATTTGTGTGTTCGTCAAAACCTATATTTCCATTTATGTTATTTCATATATTAATCTATATTTATAATAATATAAACCCGAAGAGTTGTTTCAAACACACAAACTCTTCAATTTTATATTGTTAGTATAGATTTAGATACATTTTCAAAACATTTTAAGTATTGCGCCGGCATTAGATGACGGTTCGATAGAAAACAAGTTGACGTGGAAGAACCACGGTTCGGCACGAATGGGCCGGCTCGAGCGGATTGATACCACGACCTCACAGGAAACTGCCGTGAAACGGCGATGTGCTGTGCTTAGTTCAGTGAGCGAGTTTAGTTCAGTGAGGAAGTTGGGCCACCGCCCAACTTCCCTAGTCCTATCCGTATTCCTATTTCTTATTCAATCATAAAGGTCGGCAACGCACTTGCAATTCGTCGGATGTCACGAGTGTCCATGGGCGGTGGCAGTTGCTTTCCATCCTGCCCCCTAAATGTCTTTAAAAAACTAATTCAAAACGGTAATAGCAACATATTATGGTAGTCACGTTTTCTTAGTTTTAATATCACAGCTCAAAGATCTGTCTATGGTAATGGTTGCACGGTTAGTTTGGCACCATTCCAGCACTATGGTAAGGATGACGGGAACCTGTTAGTGTCACCCCAATCGCCAATCAAAACACGTGTTTCATTTTGCACCATTTTGGGGAAGTAATGGTCTCAGGGCCTTTAAAAAAAAAGAAAGATCTTTCGAAGAAAGGGTCAATTATTTACTAGTTTTATTTTTTACAAACTTTTAAAAATTATAAATTTATAGTGATTTCTCTACATTGTGCTCTACCATGATTATAAGTAATAGTATTTGTGCTAATGCTCTGTAGCGAATACGTGAATTCTTCGTATGGCAATTTTAGTTCTGCAACTGAAGGCTAGAGGCGCTGTAACATTTTTCCATAAAAAAAATTACGTAGTCTCTATCGATTCAAACTCATTATACAAGTTCCATCAGTTTGGCGGCAGTGTTGCCGGTGGAATTAATTGATACCAAACCGATCGTGGTGGCACCTATGGGTATGGAAGTAAAGTGACATATAACATTGCCACATGGCCGGGATTTTAGGGGTTTTCCCGGAGTTTCCCATATGTCCACTTTGCTGTATCGAATATTTAGTTTACCTGAACTCGGATTGAACTAGGGACCTCTCAGGATTTGGCTCGATAGCTCAGGTTTTTCTACCTTCTCTCAGGATTGCGGCCGGACTTAGCAAATTTCAGGATTTTCAAAACAGAATGCAGTACATTCTAATGTAACTCCCTTGTTCATAAAATTACTTAAGCAATATTTAACTTATCAAGATTCGCTGTCCCTTTCTGTCGTGTAAAGTTTAATGTTCCAGCGAACCTAGATTAGTAAAAGATTGCTTAAACATTTTTATAAATGAGTTAAGGTTATAAAAACAAAAATGATGTGTCTTTCAAATTATTCGTTTAAAAAACCTGCAAAAAGATCCAAGGTTTTATTAATGAAAATCAGGCCTATCCTCCGGACTTTTGACTTTTTCTGGTAACCCTAGACTCAACGGACTCGTCTGGACATTTCTAGGGACACGGGGATCGGCCTGGATCTGGAAACCCTTGTGCGCAGTATCGGTCATGCCTTAACATTACGACAGGTCAGTATTTACTTCATTTATTGTAAGCAATTCAGGGTCACACAGCAAGATGCAGCTCTTTGACCGGTGACGCAACAAGAGATATGTAGAGCGAAAACCAGTAAGTATAAATAAAGACGTTAATTTTTTCTACTCATTCAACGCATAATCATCAACAATACAACATGAAACCGGTAAAAAAACCTAATTACTGTATTTAAATATTCTTAATTGCGAACAACGCGCTTTCATAATTCAATTTGTGAAATAGTTCAGTGTAATATTAAGTGGCTAGTTAATTATATATCGACGACCTCTGTGGCTCAGTTGGTAAGCGCGTAGCTTAAGCCGCGGGTCGGGGGTTCGAATCCCGCTGACGGAGCAAGTTTTTCAATGTTCCTGGGTCTTGGATCTATGTTAAATATGTGTTTTATATAACAAAAATCTTAAATATGTGTATAGTATAAAAGTATTAAATATATTTCCGTTGTCTGGTAATTATAACACTATAACACAAGTCCCTCGGATACTTAGCACGGGGTCAGACTGACGTGGTGTGAATCGTCCATAGATATTATATTATGTCATTATAAATATAAGTGCCGTTATAGGAAGGACAATTGAGAAGACGACGACTATTTGTCGTTATAACAAGGATGTTATTAGGATTGGCAATTGAAGACATAAGTGGGAGAAGCAGGTAACTAACATTTTAGAAAATGCCGGATTTTTGCGTAAATGGACGCTTTGGGACCGGCAAAATGGTTTGAAATTAAAATGATGTAAATTTGATGTATAGCTAGATAGACAAGCTAGATGACGAAATCGCTAAAATACAAGATTTATCAAAATTATATAGGAAAAAATAATTATTTACCCAAGGTTGTAAAATGTCAGTTATTCGCTTCTTCCACTTATGTCTTTAATTAAAGTAATACATACATATTGTACATTTGACATCTAGATAAAACTGTTCTTATTGGTTAAGTCAAGATGAATGTTTATGTCAACTTCTTTACAGATACTTATTCTAGCATTTGCCGCCTTATCCTATGGAGCTAAGTTGGATAAGACCTATCTACCTCCAGCCACAGCGCAGTCTGCCGGTGGAACTAGCTTAGAAACCCCAAAGACTGCTCCAGGTCTAGTCAATGGAATCGCTAATGGCATTGGATGGAACAATGCAGGAATCGGACTTAATAATGCAGGCATTGGATGGAACAATGCAGGAATCGGGCTTGATAATGCAGACATCGGACTGAACAATGCAGGAATCGGACAGTACAATTTTGGAGGAATAAACGGGCAATTCGGAGGATATACTGGAAGTTTCCAGCAACCTATAAATAATTTCAACGATTATAATAGTTTTACTGGTAACTTCAGACCTGAGCGCCCTCAAGCTGTATTCGAAAGAAACGCTGCTATTCTTCGATATGACAACGTTAATAATGTAGACAACTATGCGTACAGATATGAGACCTCGAACGGTATTGCTGCTGAGGAGACTGGGATTGCTACCAATGGGGTTGTTGCTCAAGGAGGTTACACTTATTTAGGTGATGATGGTAGACAGTACACTGTTAGGTAAGATCAAACATTTACAAGCAGCTTAGCCTCAATTTTTCAGGCTAAGCTGCTCGTAAAAAATCAGAAAAATTCGGTGTGATTCTGTTCATTTGTTTTGTAATTGTGGACCCCATTTACTACTCGAAATTTATGATAAGTTTATGGAATAAGGTCTGATAGGCATCCGAATTGTTGTGATCAGAAATTTGGATAATGCAGAGCCAGCATAATAAACTGGGATGGATTAAAATAGGTTGATAATAAACTATTAAAAAAGTTTTCTGGCTTACATCAAATAGGCTACAAAAATACGTATGTATACGCCCATTATAAAATTTGATTGGTTGGACATGGAGAAGATAAATACGACAATTTAATTTGCTAAAAAATTCGAAGCATAGTAAAAGTTACTTTAAATGTTACATTCCAGGTACACGGCCGATGAGAATGGCTTCAGGCCAGTAGGTGACCACCTCCCTACCCCACCACCAATCCCAGAAGCCATCTTGAGGTCTCTGGAACAGAACGCCCGCGACGAAGCCGCTGGAATTTATGATGATGGTGAGTTTTCAAATATTCTACAATCCTGGAGTTATATGCCGAGATCGTTCGAGACTCAAACGGATGAATCGGAATGCCGTTTAATATACTGACAAACGTAAACGCCTTCGTAGTCTAGTGGTACAGCCCCCGAGTGGGTCGCGATGCACTATGTGTTCCAGTGCATCAATACGTCAGTGGACATAAATGGCTGACGCCCGGACGTCTGAATGCCTCAACACACTAAGACGAGTCTGCCGGAGACAAGGTAGACGTTCGTTGGTGGAGCTGCGGTAGCCTCATATTCCCCGTGGATCTTCCAACAGCGGCGCAGAAAGGAACTCGGACGGGTTTTAGTGGGTAGAGCTGCGGTCACTACCATCTCATCGGTCGCATGTCGCGCGAGTCCCACGTACACCGGTGGCACTTTCCGGCGCTTCCAGGTTTAGTGGTACAGAGCTCGGCTCGACAGAGGTCGTGGGCGAAACATGTTATTTTCAAGTTTGGTTAGGACACTGCAGGCTAATCTCCTGATTATCTGACAAGTAAGGTGATCCGTGCATCGGATGGGCATGTAAAAAGTCGGTCCTGCGCCTGATCTCTCGCCAGTCGTGTCGGTCATCCGTTCCACTGGGTTATGAGAGTAAACGAAGAGAAAGTGCTCTTGTGTACTGCGCACACACTTGGGCACTACAAAATTACTCCTGCCTAACAGGCCTAAAGTTTCTATGAAACTGGCCATCGTCACCAAAAAAGTGGGAGTTATTATAACAAACGTGAAATATCGTTGTTAGAGTTCCTACTCTACGACGACGGTATCATTCGTTCGAGTCCGAACTGTCCGAATATTTGAATGTGCCGTTTTGGAGTAGAGTTCCCGCATCGCGTTATCGAAATTTAAATCCATATCTTCATGCTTATTTAAAAGATCTTCTTATGTGACTTATTACTTAAAAATGGAAATGCATTATAATTTTATATAAGGTAAAAGTTTGTCTGAGAGGCGTTACCTCTTCACATCCCAAATAACATAACATTTTTCATTGCAGGATCCTACAACGAAAACCTGTACGGGGAGAAGAGATACAACCACGGATATAACTACCCTGCTGCCAATGCCAACTTGCAGCTAATCAAAAATCTAGAACAGGCCAACATTCAAGCTCAGGCCATTAATTTATTGGAACAGGCCAAACAAGCGCAGGCTATCAACAACGCCGTGCAAGCTAACATTCAAGCTCAAGCGATAAGTCAGTTAGAACAAGCCAAGGCGCAGGCTGTTAACCACGAAGCTATCAACCAGGCCGCTCAAGCAAATATTCAGGCACAAGCTATCAACCACGCAGCTCAAGCCAATATTCAGGCACAAGCTATCAACCAGGCAGCTCAAGCCAATATTCAGGCACAAGCTATCAACCACGCAGCGCAGGATCAGGCTATCAACCAATTGGAACACTCAAAGCAGGCCCAAGCTATCAACCAGCTAGAGCAAGCTAAGGCCCAGGCCATCAACTTAGGACAAGTCAAAGGGACTTCATCAAGAGCATACCTTCCACCGAAAAAACATTGATTACGAACTGATTATAGTAGATTAGAAATTTTTAATCATGTGTCATAAAGTTTATTATGATTTTATTTCCATGTCCTTTGTCCAATATTTATACACTAACCAGCTGTTGCCCGCGACTCCGTCCGCGTGGTAACAAAGGTGGGAATTGTTATTTTCTATAACAAAATTAAATGCTTATCACACCTAGTGACTAAACAAACCCGCAATAAACTTTAAACTCTAATATGAGAAATGAATTGAGCAGAAAACAATGAGAAACTGTCAAGCGCTGTGTGTGTGTGCATTCCAGGTATCAGAGATGGCGCTGTATGTGAAAAATGATTTTCATTGTTTTCCTGCATTTCTCCTGATTTTTTCCGGAATTTCCTTTGCTATAAACTCCATAAAGCCCGAGACCTTTCTAAAAAATGCATTACGAAATTGGTTCGTGTGTTCTGGAGAAAGTTTGACAGATTTTTGTAATTTTTATAAAATGAATATAAAATTTATTTATGTACAATCAGGGAAGCTAAAATATAGTTACCCTGGTCGATTGCAACGCAGCGTAGCGCAACGCCTGGTTCTACAGGGGTTTACCATTAGGTTACCGTTTTGGGGGACTTCATCCTATTTACTCACCCCACATAATTATTTACTCAGTACGACGGCCGACCCTAAAAACTAATACAATTTGTAGTCCACCAGCTGTCCCGTGCCCACTTTCTTGGACGTGAATGTAAAGGGTAAGCAACCCTTATCTTTGAGGTATGAAGAATCCTAACAGGTTTACGCACTTTAATGGTAACATATATACAAGATTAAGGGCCTGTTCCACCGCTTACAGATAATAATAATAATAAAACATTAATACTAAAGTTGTAGACAGTTTATCTACAACTTTTGTTGACAGATGTTGTATGGAGAATCTATCAAAAAAGCAGTAGGTAGCCTAACAGAAACTTTAACAGTGAGTGAAACAGACCTATAAGGCACAGATTTACACATTTTGGCGCAGTTGGGCTAACTTATAATTTTCTATGACGTCTTAGTTCCGAATCATGAGAGTGTATCGTCATTCTCATAAGGGAACGTACAGATATTACATTACATGCTCATTTTTGACCACAAAATTTCCGTTACAAATCGAATAAGAAAATTGCGGTAGAAAATAGAATAATAAGTTTTTTTTTTTTAATTTTATTTTTACTTATTAGAAAAAATCTATAACAAATATATAACAACAAAACAAAGTGCTAATAATAATTTAGGGAGTCCATGATCCCTAGGTAAAGAAGCTAGACCGAATGGGTATTCTTTTCTTAGCTTTTGAACTGGATTCATATCGCTGGGGCGCTTGCCCATATCATTCACAAAAAAACTTTATAGAAATTCCTTATTGTTTTGTTTTTTTTTTTTTTTTGTGGAACAGGAACTTTTTATTATGTAATATACAGTAGTCGTGTAATGATTAACCCATTAACAAATTTTACATTTTATAATAAATGTAAACGTTTACTTATTTGTGTAGATTATATAAAAAATAAAAACGTTTAGCATTCATAATATAAGTGTGATTCAAAGTTAAAAATTTCATATTAATCTGGAAACTCTCCCGAATTCGATCAGAATCATTCACAATTGCGTTAGAAAATTTAGACCATTAAAACGCCATCTGGCGAGTCAAATTTGAACTGTTTTTGGCAATTACAGCAGATGGTAGCGCCATCTAGAGCCTGGCATTACAATGAACATTTTAAACATCTTCCAGTGGACCAAATTGTGAATGTGAAAAAATCTACCATTCTCAAATCCCCACGAATACCGACAAAAATCATAGAAATCGGTTCAGTCGTTTGGCTTTAGAGACAAACACACGATCACAAGAGTTACAAATATTAAGATTCCTAAAGTCTCGTAGTATCGGTACGTACCCTAAGCACTTACGTCAATAATATTCCCATCAAAGTGTATCATTAACCGTCGGCCAAGGTCGGCGAATCCAACCTTCGTGGTGAATGCCAGATCATCAATGTATTAGATCATGATGAACTGGACCAAATACCAACAGTAATTACTATATCTATACTAATAATATAAAGCTGAAGTTTGTTGGTTTGTTCGCCAACGCGCCAATCTCAGAAACTCCTCGTTTTTGGATGTCGGTTAAAAAGGGGAACTCATACTCGCCCTCAAGCTTAAACACATTCTTTATTTTGCACCTTGCATTAACGGAAAGGTGAGCAAGGTCATTGTCGGACGGGAACTTTCGTAAAAAGTTCGGTTGCTTTTCGATTTACGAGTCTTAAAAGTTCTGCTGGCTTTACATAGATGGCGTGACTTGCTTTTTTCTTGAGTTTTTTGAAAGCAAAATATCATCGAATTTTTAATCATTGTCACTAATTACAATTCACGCTTTAATATTCAGAGGCTTAGAATAATTAAAGAGAAAATTTGTTTGGACGTTAGTGCGTCAGTCTTGCCTGTAGTAAGAAGCGGATTTTGGTGATATACATATGATTGAATCCTAACTAACAAAATACATTACATATTATAACTAGAACTCCGTTGCACCAAAATTCATTTTTCGCGCGGGGATCGTACATTTTTCCGGGATAAGAAATATTCTATGTCCTTTCCCATGACTCAAAGAATCTTCGTACCAAATTTTAGCAAAATCAGGTCAGCAGTTTGGGCGCGAAGAGGTAACAGACAGACAGACACACTTTCGCATTTATAATAGAGTAAGGATTATTTAATTAGAATTAATCAATCAAATGTCCTAATTATACGGTGAAAGCTGCGGGTATATATATATATGTAGTCCTAAAATAAAAATTTTAAAAAATCTATGGTATGTCTATTTATTTACAGTATAATTAAGTCGTTGGTAAGTTGGTGAGTTTAGTAAGTAGGTGGTAAGTAAGATCTGAAGTTGTTACTTCTGAAGCTAGGTCTGGTGTTGTATTGTTTAGCGTTGACGACAACAGCATCATCGTTGTTGTAATTGTTGTTATAGTTGTTGTTGTAGTTGTCGTATCCGTTGTTTTGTCCGTTGCCGTTGTATTTGTTTTCGTTGTATGTGCCTGGAATAGAAAAATGAAATATATATTAATGACAGTATTGAGGCAAATAGAAATTTCACGTCCAATGAACTATATGGAATTATTTATCACGCATAATTTTTAGGGTTCCGTACTACTATTACTAAGAGTTCAATGTCCTTCTGTCCGTCTGTCTGTCTATCTGTCCATCTGTTCGTCTGTTTGTTTCCAGGACGTATTTCAAGAACCGTAATAGCTAGAGAATTTAAATTTTCACAGGATATAATACTGTCTAACTTCCAGAACTGCGACTCCTTAATTTATGCTTCTTACTGGTATGGAGCCTTTCATGTGCGTGTTCAACTCACACTTAGCCGGTTTTTTATATTGAGAGGTACAATTTCAAAATCAAATTACAATTAGTGGACTTATAGTTATATGACCTTATTATGTCTACTGTGAATTTGTGACTAAATTGCTTAAGTTTGTCTCTAGAATATGTTGTCTAATAATAATAAATTCTCTATTTGCACACACCGCATTATCAAAAAAGATAAAAAAAAAAACAAAAAAAGACAAGACAGGTATGAAATAAAAAAAATAACAATGAAAAGAAACAAAAAAGTTAATATAAATATAGAACATAAGTCCAAAATGAACCTACCGTTTTGAACCAATATTGAAGTCGATTATTATCGTAACGCCTAACATTGATATCATAATATGTTACTAATAACTCCTAATAATCTATTACTAACACCCACCCCACCTACACACCTACCAACTAAACAATTTGTTTTTATTATGTATTGTTGTTATGTTTCTTATTGTGAAATATTGAATTTTCGACATGATGTTTGTTTGCTAACCTGTGTCAAGACTTACTCGTAAAACGATGCAAAATGCATAAAACATAAGCTATTATTTTGCTAGCTATTATATTGAGATATTATAAAAACGATGAAAAAGATAACGTGCTTTAAATTAAGGCCATAGTATATGCTACGCAAAGAATTTCATCTCATGAAAATGCACTGTTTATTGACGGTTTAGTATGTAAATGATTGACCTTTTGTTAGAGTTATTCCATGCACGTCATTAAGTAGCAGTGTAGTAAGTGGTTTCAGCCAACATGTTTACTGATGACGATACGATTCCACATGGAAGCGGAACGTTTCCGCTTCCTCATGGAAACTCCTGGCACTTTTAACAGAAGTTTCCGAAATAGGGGGGGGCGGGTCGCAGTTCAGCCAAAATAATATATTATACTAACTTTTATCTTTACTATCAATATTATAAAGATGTAAGGGTTTATGTGTTTGTTAAAATATATTAATAGTAAAGACCGTCGGAAATTTCCCGCCCCAAACCCACTATCCATCGAATTTCAAAAATTCTTTCACAATTAGGTAGCTACATTTTCCGACATTGTTACAAGTACACATATTTCATATAAAGAAATAAATTAATTAATAAATGCCCAATGTAGTGAGCACGGGGCAGCGAGTCCTATAATAATAATTAACGCAACTCGTGGTAGCGTTTTCATTTAAGTCAATATAAATACTGACCATCATCATAGATGCCGGCGGCCTCGTCCCGCGCGTTCTGCTCCAGCGCCCTGAGGATCTCCTCGGGGA
>JAOTAV010060807.1:0-14785 GCA_026546445.1 Cyclargus thomasi | reverse complement strand
CCTTACCTTTTTACTTGTCTGTGGCACAACATACGCAAATTTGTGTCAAGTTGCCAAAACAAAAGAAAAAAAAAAAATAATATCGTTACTTAACGTCAATTCACTAAGTGTCGTGTGTCATAACATTATAACCTCAGAGCTTAGCTTCTGTACTAGCGATTTTATTCTATAATAACGATAGCTTATGAATTAAATCATTTATTACTGAAGATTATACATTTATTTGTTTTCAAAAAGTAAATCAACACAAAAACAAAATAGTGATAAAATTTTCATAGTATCAGTGTTAGCATTACTATCTCTTACATAATCTCAGTTCCTAAGGAGAAAAATGTTTTCAAGGTACAGGTCGATATGGCGAGGTATAGTTCACACAAGGGTCCTTTACCGCCATTTAAATGTTGGACAAATACGTAAAGTTCCTCACAATATAAGTGTACCAATCTCTTTAGGGTTTTCATTATTAACTTTGATCGGTTTAGAAAAGAAATTGAGTGCAGAAGATGAACTAATATTAACGATCAAACATTGTATTCTATTCATTCAGAGAAATGAATTTGACAAGGCTGAACAGCTTTTGCATGTAGCTTTAAAGCAAGCACAACAAATGCAGCATAAATCAGGTATAACTTACATTTATGACGTTATGGGCAATTTAGCTCTCGAAAGAGAACAATATGATAAGGCCAAACAGCTCTTTGTAACTGTTACTCAAAGACTTATGGCAGATGGAGTTTCCGAAAATGATCTCAAAATTATACATTTGAGTGCAAAACTAGCACGAATAAGTCATATGCAAAAAGATTACACAACTGCCCAGTTGGGTTTTGATTGGTGTTTAGAAAAACTTTATGTTATAATAAAAATAGATCCATCTGATGTAAACAAACAGCTGCTAGCTATGACTGAAGATTGGTATGGCCGGTTATTTTTAGACTGTGATAAACGTGAATTAGCTTTAACCTACTTAAAGAAAGCATATGAAAATATGAAGAATATACCTGGAGTTGAAACAGAACATTTAATTATACAACTTAATGACATTGGCACAGCTCTTTATAGACTTGGTGCAACCGATGAGAGTATAGAGTATTTAACAGAAGCTATAGAACTTGGTGAAAAATTGCCTGAAATGGTTGAATTAGGTACAGTTTATGTCAATCTTGGCAGGGCATATTTACAAAAACAGTTAATAGAAAAAGCAAGGAAGACATGCGGATATGGATGGAGAATTGCTTTTATGGGTAAAAATGATGAAATCAAAAAGGAAGCAGAAATTTGTTTACAACAAATAAAAAATGCTTCATAATTTATTATTTCTTTTATTTTCCCTGTAACATAGAATTATGATATTGAGTGTCTTTTCCTTTGAAGGACATTAAAAAAATTGTTATAAAAAACAATATTTTCTCTACCTTTCTTTTTAGTACTAATTGTGACACAATCTCTGAGAATCAAAACAAGAAAAATGGCAGAATTGTTAAATGCATTGAACAAAATCACTTGTTTCTTATTAATTATTGCTACGATACAAAATTTATTATCTAGTGTTATTGTGCACTCTCCTTAGTGACACTGAAGGGGTCAGCCACAACTTCCGTTTCTGTGTTGGCAATCACCACATCTTTAACCGGCTTGTCATTGGCACCAGTTGTGATTTTTTCTATTTTGCGAACAACACTCTGCAAGGAACAAACAAAATATAACACTAATAAATTGTTTTTTATTTTTGTAAGCATTACAAAAATAAAAGGTAAATGGTTATCAGTTGACGTATTTAAGCATAAAACATTTTTTTTTTAAAACAGGAAATTTGATAGTTGCAGTTTAAAATAAGTGACTTACCATGCCTTCCAGAACTTTTCCAAAAACAACATGTCTGCCATCTAACCAGGGAGTCTTAGTGGTGGTGATGAAGAACTGAGATCCGTTAGTGTCCTTGCCCGCATTAGCCATGGACAGCCAGCCAGCACCGTAGTGGCGGAGTTTAAAGTTCTCATCTTCAAAACGCTCACCATAGATGCTGCGACCTGGTAATTTTTAAGCAACCAATTTTGGGATTATAGTCTCCTATACTTCCTTAATTAAAAATAATAAAAAATTGTTTTTTTAATATTTACCTCCAGTTCCATCGCCTTTAGTGAAGTCGCCTCCTTGGATCATGAAGTTGTCAATGACTCTGTGGAATTTACTGCCCTTGTAACCTTCACCTTCAGGCTTTTGAGCTAGTTGGAAGAAGTTGTCAACTGTCTTAGGTACTGTTTTGCCAAAGAGGCCAATGACAATAGTGCCCGCTGGCTCTCCGCCAATGGTCATGTCAAATTTAACCTAAGAACAAAGACTATATTGAAGGACAAAGAAACTTGTGTTATTGTAAATATTCCATTTTAAATGTCTTCCTGATTTGCAATTGCGATATAAATAAAGCGAGCTAAATAACAACATTGTTGAATCGAAAAATAGTATTTACTTATCAGTAACAAAGTAAAGGAACCGTTAAAGTTTTTACAAAAAATATGATGATGCCGAGGTCTAGGTCAATAACCTTGTCCATGTGAGGTGAACCACATTATGACTCCTCTGATAAATTTAAATGGTATGCTTATAAAAATAATATAATTAGCAAAATATGGCATATTATTCGACGTTACCTTGTGGGTCACTTTAGGTCCTTTTGGTGGTTCTTCGCTCCAGGCAGAGAAAACACAAAGAAGAATAACAAACGTAGTCAGCAGAAACCCCATGATTATAAGTTTCTTTTTATTTCTTGATATTTTGAAACTTTAAATATATCACGGACAATTAATAAATTGTCGTCACGATGCCGACAATACCGGTTAGATGTGTTGGTATAAAATAAAATGTATGCTGAAAATTAAAAACGAAACGTCCACGTCACTTCTCTATTTAAAATATTTTTTTAATTTGAGTTGTCATGGACGACCACGAGCTCCGTCAACGTCCATTACGTTATTTACGCCTTATCAAAACCTTTGTTAGTATTTATTTTGCTTTATCTTTATTTAAAAAAAACAAGGGAAGGACTTGCCAGTGTTCAAAATAATGTGACATCTGTGGTGAATTGCTGTCAATGTCAAGACAAATTTGAAATTGTCAATGCTCGTAATGCAAGAAAAATAAAAATTGACGAAGTTTGTTCGCAATTCGCAAATTGTATTTACTTGAATCTAATCGAAAGGCGTGATGGTTATGTGTTTTTATTGAACCATTCGAATTTTAACTTGGTGTTTGTCTATAAAAACGCAGTTGATTTAACACGAAAGCGTATTTTAGTTTCGATTGTGTGTATAATGTTAAGGCTAAGATGACGTTTCATTGTTAAAATTAATTCGATTACTAAAAATTGCAAGAAGGATCTTGAAATCATTTCGTAACATCAATGGCCAAGTGATATCAAAGTGAAAATGCATAGTATGAATGGATCCGATTTTCCGCCTGTTACTGAGGAGACTTTTTGTAAATACGTTCTTTACTACGAGATAAACAATTCAAGGTAACACATTGAAAACGATACCTATTGTTTTGTTTATTATGATTCAGTTAACAATGTTTTCCCTTTGCAGGGTTCGAATATGGGATTTGATAATATTAATACCGAATGCATTATTTGTATTATTCCTAGTCGTAAGGTTTAACAAGGCCCAATTGAAGCTGCGAGCTACCAGTAGTCCTATATTCCTGACATTCTACTCACTGGTATGGTGGAATGTAATAGTGAGTTTGGTAAGATGTGCAGTGTCCATGACCGTAAATGCTGCTACTACCGAGGGAAGTCTCGTAGATAAAATCCTTTGGGTGACAGTCAATTTCTTTTTGCTGGCTACTGAAATGAGTGTAGTCATTTTTGGTCTAGCCTTTGGTGAGTTCATTTTTTGTGTAATAATGTTAAGGAAGTTAATCACTAGTTCTTACTAAGTAATGCTAGTTTAATAACATACAGCCATAAATACTTTTATGGTTTTATACCAACTAACATAATACTGCTAATTTCAGGTCATATGGATAGTAGGAGTAGTATAAAATATGTGTTACTGGCTACCTCCTTTATATCGTTTGCATTCTCTGTGACACAAGGCACATTAGAAGTGTGGACACCGAATGAAATGTTCCACATTGACACAAGAGACTATGATTTGTTTGGACATGGAGGATTGATGTTTTGGTTTGTGTCATCACTTGTATTTGCAGCAATATATTTCATAATATTACTCCTACCGTGGGTGCCGCTAAGAGAATATTTAGCTTTACCATGTAAGTAACATTTTATTTCTACAATTTTTCTAAACAAACTTTATTTATCTCAGTGCTCAGAAAAAGCCAAAACCTTTTTAATGTGAAGATGTTTCATATAATTACTATAATGAACTTTGCTAAAAGCTTAAGCTGTATGGTTTCTTTTATGTAATAACTCACTCACTCTTGGGTTAAGGTTAAGTATGTCCACTTTGTAACACAATATCTTGACTGTGATGTTCTAAGCTTATAACCCTTTTATTTTAAAATTATTATATATTATTATATAGTGTCTTATGTAAAAATAAGGTTGACATGTTTGTATTTGTGTTAAGTTGTGTTGTGTGTGTGTTAAGAACCAAATGAAAGTGATTCAAAGCAAAAACAAATAATTTCAGACAATTTTTTTTTTTACTTACAAAGGGGAAATAGGTTTCATAAAATTTCCCATGTTTAATAACCATTACGTTTTTACCATGATGAATGCAATAATATCTGGAATTGCTGGCCATTTATATTAGTTACTTTATTTATAGAGGAAGACTGTAGGCTATATATAACATTAAGCTCTGTACAATAGGAGCTAAGCAGTAATAAAAAAATGATGTAAAAACGGGATAGTGCTTATTTTCAGGCAGAAATAGTTGTGGTTAACAGCTAGTTAAGTAATAAATTAAAAATTGATTCTGAAAAGGTCGTTTGTAGGACATAGACCTTACAAATTGATTGTAAACTATACTAATATATGTCCTGATAATATTGTTTACTCAAGTTTCATGTCATTATTGTAGCTCAGGTCAACTGTTTTTATAATTTCCTTATTAATTTGCAATGTTTATGTAATAAAACAGTATGTTATAGTTAGTAGATTAATTAAAAGTAAATAAAATTATTATAATCTTACAATTATAACATCTTTAAGTAATTATAACCTCATCAGAGTGTTAGAATGACACTATTAAATACTAATAACATTATGTTTAATGTTTTACTTTTGATTAATTCTAAGATAGAAGAGCTACACTCTGAAACCGTGCCAATGGTGCATCATTCTGCTAAGAACGTGAAATACTATTGTTAGAGTATTGCAATGTTAGGTGAAGTCCGAATATGTGAATGTGCTATTTGAGTGCTTCTGGTTTCTCACAAGAAAAATTATAATGTAATATAGCATATGTTAATTTCACCTACTTTTACAGATATAAAACATGATATTTTAGTAGGACATGTTTTTATCTCAGAGTTACAATTTTACTATCAGAGATCATTACCCTGTGTGCTACCTAGATAAAAAATTTGTTTTTATCTTCCTAATTTAAAATTTTTTATTTATAACATATAAGTACATATAGGATTCTTTATCAAGAGACATTTAAGGATGCTTTAAACCACAAAAACATTTATCCATATGTGTGAAAATATGAAATTGAATCAGAATCAGAATTCATTTATTTGCTTAAAAATAAGGTACAATATGATGATACAATCAGTTAACAGTTCACTTACTTACTCACACTTGAAGCAAACAAACCAAACAAATATATTTTATTGTGTACAAAAAAATCATGTAAAAAAAAGTAAGCACTTTAGGGATGAAAATATTGAATCGAACTGTTAATAATCATTTACAGCTATAAATATACGGAGAGCCTTCACTTTAGTATTAGCGGGCATCCGTCTGCGTGGCGTATTTGTTTCATTGTTTTCTATGTAGTGACGCTCGCGATATCAACCCGCGCCGGGTACCCGCACCGTGCGCTGGCTTAATGCAAACCCAAAAAAAGCCGTACAGCAAATTCAGCAACAGTTAGTTAGTATTTTATTTATTCCAGCGAAAATATCCTTCTACCTATACGTCTTGCTGCTCGCGCTCTTGGACAGTACGCAGGCGGTAGGTGCGGGCTTGGTCGCATGGGGCCCAGCTGACCCGGGACTGTGTGTTCTCGATGTGACCACGTGGATATATTTCTCGCTGTACACTCCGCTCGTCTACCACACGTTTCTGAGCGAGTTCTTCAGGTGATTTTCATGTCCATCTATCACTTAAAACTTACAGACACAATTCTGTCTTCTCTCATCTCAAAATATTAAGCGCTGACTTTAATACGGGCCTAAATATTGACATAGCACAATTTTGACCAGTTTTTTTTTACTTTTTAACGTAGTGATTATAATATAAATACTACAATAACTTTTTTGTCTTTTAGTGTGTCCCAGCCCAGTATAATGTTCTCGTATAAAGCTCAAATGGATGAGCCTATAGATGATGACCAGGTCTCCCTCCCGCATCAGCAAAGCTTCAGCTCATTGAAGACCGACTCCGATTATATCTATCAAGTAAGTTCATGCATACATATTTTCTATGTTCCTTGACTTATTATTAGTTATGACACAATTACCATACATTACTGAGAGTACCAAGTATGTAAGCACGTCTGACACACTGTCGCCGGACGGTTTCGGCGACCGGGTTCTTGGGAAAGGGGCTTAGGTGAAACCGCGCTAGGAAGTCGCGATATGGCACAACACTGAATTTTTTTTAATTTAGGTAATAGGTAGGTTAGGTAATAATCTACATCATCATCGTCGATTCTGTGTAATATGCAGTGTCGTGTCGTGCCCCAACCCTGTAGTGACACTACTACGAGACCTTCACTGTAATTTTTAATTTATAACAATTTTATGTCTGGTAGAAACTGCTTGCAGTAGTAAGGCCGCTATTTTGGATATATATTTTTATTTTTGTTCTTTTGAAATTGTGATTTTTTTGTTCGAATACACGACGATAATGATGTATTTAGAAACCAGTCGTGTATAACTTATATAATTGCTATAAATTAAAAATTACAGTAAATATATTAGAAACAGTTCAAGTAAAAAGTGAGTTTCATTAATGTTTATCAAAAGAATTCCTTGAGAATATTTACATAGAGAATACGTAAAGACGATTCGGTTTTGTTTATTTGATACGAAACCTTATAATAATTACTGCCCCTCAAAAGACGTTTCATGTAAGGTTTCTTTGCTAAATTTAAGGATACTTAAATGAGCTAATAGATTGTATACAAAACAATGAAAACAAATTGAATTGGGTAGTTCTTCCTTCGAATATAATAGTAGAACTTTAAAATTGAACGCAAAGCGTAAATTGAAGTATTAATTATAGTTAAAATCATTTATTATTATTATTATTATTAAACTTAACATCAAATTTTATCAAAATCTTTTTAGTAGTTTCGGCTTGATTGACGAATAAATTTGCAAACACTCAATCTTACACATTTATCATAGTTTTATTTAAATATTAAAAGGATTTTGTGTTCTTTCAGCAGAGCAACAGCGTATATGACAGTACGCTATTCGAAGCCGGAGGCACGACTCCCATGAACCCAGTTTATAGCGCCTCTCTTCAAAGCCCAGACTCCATAGCTTCAGGCAATTCCATAGACATGGGACCTACATTTACCCAGAACATGATGTCTACATAACATAAACGATCCAAAGAGTCATATATAAGTTAGTTACGTAGATATAAAGCTTTTTACTCGGGTAGCGATAACTTGAATCTCCTTATTCCATTTCAAATTGTGATAGTGCAGTGATAATGTGACTATAACTCGCATCATTAAGACTACGAAGTGTAGAGCTTTTAAAAATGGAATAAAAATTTGTATATGGCAACACTGAGTTAACTGTCAAATGTCGTATGTTGCAAAAACATAAGGTCGTGCTTTATGTTTGTTATTTAAAATAATGACAACAAGGAATAAAAGCTGATAATATTTTTTTATCATAAATATCTTATCCCCAAAAAAAACAGAGAATTTAAAATCCTTCAAGGAGAAGTAACTACAATGTTGTCTCTACACTTCTAATTTTAGAATACTTTAGTATGAATTAGGGATGCCAGACCTGGTAAGCTTGTGCGTGTTTAATTTTTTTTTCACATCACCATTTGAGGTACGAAACTAAGGTAATTAAAGGATAAAGTTTTTAAAGTTTGGTGGTAGCTTTGCATACACCATAAACGAAAATAAAAATTAACATCCAAGATCTACAAAGATCTGGCAGCCCAAATGTGATACATCTATGATCCATCCACTACTTAGAATTTTCTCAAAAATGCGCTCACGTAGGGGTAGTTAAGATCTGGCTCGTAGGAAGAGATGTATAAAATTAAACCTTAGGATTCGTAGGGGTAGATTTGACAGTTTTTTGTAGGCTTATTATGGTCCATCGGAGTTATTTTATAGTAATATTTATACCACAGTAATCGGTATTTTGTGACAAGGATAAAATAACTTTGAATGTTCACTGGTTGGCAAAATGTCCTGGCAACACGACTTTTTGGTGGGTTGACTTTTCCAAATCTACAATGAAGTTTTAGATTACAACTGCTGGTATACAGTAGGTACAGTAGGTCTTTGGACAGGTTTTTATAAGGGCTGTGTTATAAAATCTTTTTTTTTTGTAAATAAATTCTCTTACATATTGATTACTTGCTGATAATATAGTTTATCACCAAGTAATTAATAATTGCTACTATTGGTAACCTGTAAGTTACTAACTATTCATATTAATAAAGTTTGCTTAAATGCGAACAAAAAAAAATTTGAAGTATAGCTCTTCTCTTGCCCATGTTGTAGACTACAATACTGCAAATTATTGGAAAAGATACTTTTTTAAACCTCTTGTGTATTTCCTTAGAAATTGTTTGCAGGCAGTTCATTTTAATATTGATAGTGAACAGTATTGTCCCGTTTTGTTTTAAGTTATTGTACTAAATGCTAGAATGAAAGTATGATTGTATTTTAAGTTGTATAATTTACCATTTTATAAAAAATTAACTTTTATAAAAGTAAATTGATACTGTTTGAAACATAATGCAAAATATTTTTACTCCAGTCTGGCTTCTAAAAATGTAAAAGTTTTAAAAAGGCTAAACACTACGTTTTTTTCTAGTAAAAGTAGTCGTTAAATTTAAAAAGACACAATGTTAGGCCTCATTCCAAATTTATCTTTATCTGTACTCGTTTTTGCACTAAATATTGTTGTTGCTGTATGGTATCAAAAGCGCTGTAGCATTTAGTACAAAATAGATGTTATATTTTATGTGTAAAGAGTAAAGTGCTATTATAACAATTGACTTATACTATGTTGCACTGTGATGATAAACCTACCTATTTTACTTTGTTGTTATATTATTTCTTAGGTTTTTTTGTATAGAATTTATTTCTTGAAAACATTTGTTTTTAAAACAAAAGTGGATCGGCTTACAATATTTTTAAGCGAATGAAAGCTGGATATTATGTGAATGTTTTGTAAATCTTTTTACCTGATACTTTAAGTGGTCCTCTAGCATTTAAAAGACGGAAATATCAAAAGAAGATGTAAAAATAACTTGTACTATTAATTACAAATTTTGTGATGTGGCAACACCTTAATTTCAAACTTTTTATTTTGCTTCCCACTTGTGCAATAGAAATTTATTTTGGCCAAATATTGCGAAGTCAATGTTGCAAAGCAACGTTGTTCCCACAATTTTTTTTTCTAAGTTGTTTTCTTATATTTTTAAATTTTATTTTCATGTGCGTTATACTGTTGTTTCAAAATTTATCAATTCAGTCAAAATGCAGTTTCAGTCTGATCAAAGATATTGAATGTACGATTTATTAATAATGAAAGATTTCTTATCAAAAATACTCCTTTTAACGATTCATGTAGAAAACACCATATAGTTCTTGGTAAGAGTAATGTATAATTAATTTTAAAAATCTGTAAATTACTTTGTGATTGCTGACTTTTTGTTTATTAGTGAGATATTTCAGATAACTAATATGGATACAAAATACTTACTTTGGGTGATATTTTGGTTGATGGCGTCTATTTTTTGTTATTTTCGATTTTAAGAAATTAAAGTAACGATTTTATTAATAACGAATCTTTTTATTAAATTTTCCCATATCTTTTCTAATAATTATTATTAAAACATTTCAGCAATGTCTTAAATTTAGTACTATTATTTATTCAGTTGGTAGCTACCAACTGAGCCACAGAGGTCGGTAAGCCGGGGATTGCGGGTTCGAATCCCGCCAACAGAGCAAGTTTTTCAATGTTCCTGGGTCATGGATGTGTATTAAATACGTGTATTATATAATAAAAATCTTCATTAAGTGTATAGTATCATAGACCAATTATTTTTATAATTCCTCTATGATAGTATAAAAGTATTAAATATGTTTCCGTTGTCTGGTAACCTGTAACACAAGCCTCTCGGGTACTTAGCACGGGGCCAGACTGACGTAATGTGAAGCGTCCATAGATATTATATTATTATTTCCAGTTAAGAATTATGTTCCATATAAATTATAATATGTTTGCAGTAAGTCGTCATTAAAGTGATCATTTATATGCCGTTATGTTAGTAAAATAATTGGTGGTGGTACCAGTGATAATTACTATTGTTGCTATATCATGTCTTTTTTTATAAAATTTAGAGAACATTTGCATTCATAATTTTACACAACTAGGCTATCCAGTGTGGTCCTTTCACACTAGGTATAGCTTAGTGATGTAAAAATCTGCTATATTTTTACACCACTTTTTTTATTATTGGCTGAAAAAGTATATTTGTTTCAATTAATATTTTGTACATTAATTGTTAGCTGGAAATGATTGTTAATTTGCTACGGCTAGACCAAAACTACTAGACAATATTGATAAGATTTGATAGGCATGAAAGTTGCGGTCCAAGCGCAAAACAGGATGAACATATGCGATGATGCTACTTTTAAGTCATTGACAGCAGTGGTACCAACTTGACAAAGGAACTATTCAAAGAAACGGCCTCTAGAAATATCTCTAGAAAAAGACAGGAATGAAAAAATAGATTTAATAGGTGAAAGGAATAGTTAAGTTCCAAGTTTCTAAACTCTAGAACATTGGTCCTCGGCGGCGTTTTCAGAAAAAAAAACAGTAAAATATTTTAAATAACAATATATATTTATTTTGAGCAATTATTTTCCTAACTCTTCTTGTATAAATACGTGTTTTAAACAATCTGTTATAGAAAGTCTCTGGTTTGCATCTAAAGTTAGCATTTTCTCTAGCATATCTTTTAGTTGAAATATCTTCTTTTCTTCATTGGAGGAAGGGTTTTGGTAACTTTTTAACAGATCCTTAAATAAGTCTCTAGAAACAGTAATGTTGGTCATTTCTACTACTTTCTCGCGACCTGTAAATTCGTCTTTTTTATGTAGAAGAAAATTATTGTTGTAATTGAAATGTTGGTCCTTGAATTTACTTTTCTTAAGCATTCTATTTGGTATTTTTCCTTTTAGGTCCATGAAGCATTTTATCATTTTGTTATTTGAACCACCAGTGAAGAGTATTTTGCCAGTAGACAATTCATATATGGTACATGCTGTTGACCACATATCAATGCTAAATGAATAAGGAATGCCCAGAATTATTTCTGGAGCTCTATAGAACCTCGACACTAAATATGGAGTTAGATCTCCAGTACTCTCTTTCATAGCGGAGCCAAAATCGCATAATTTTAATATTGTCTTCTTTTCATTAACAAGTATATTGTCTGGCTTAATATCTGCATGCATAATTCCAATTTTCTTCAAATGTCGCAACGCTAGGAGTAGCTGTCTGCTGTAAGTCATCAGGGCTTTTATGTTTATGCCTTGATTCTTGCCATACTTTTTAAGGACACTTCTTAAATCCATATGGAGACACTCTAAGACTAAGCACAGATGTCCCTTGTGCATAAAATGAGAAAACAAATTAACACAGTGATTTTTGTCTTCAGTATCACTTTTATTTATTTCCTTCAATAGTGCTATTTCTTTTAGGCCAGTTTTGTACATGAGGTCATTATTTCTAATTATTTTAATAGCTACATCATTCTTTCCAATGTTATCTTGTGCTTTTACCACATTGGCAAACACACCTTGCCCAAAAAAATGTTTTATGGTATATTTATTTATTGTATCACCAATGTTTATTTTAAAATAACCTTCCTCATCATCCCAATTGTCACATTGAAGATTTTTGTTATCAATACTTTCTTTTAATTTATCTTTTTTACTTGAAAAATCATCCTCTGAAAACATATCAGTGATTTTGTCAACTGTATTTGGATTTATTTGTGTTTCAGCTGTTGAATTTGTTTTATCTTCTGCATTATTTGTGTTTACTTCTTTATCTTTCGAAGGTTCTAAATTGCTACTTTTGAGTTCAATTTTGATTTGTAATTTTTCAACTAACTGTTTCCTTTGTTTTCTTCTTTGTTCAATAATAAATTCTTCGTCTTCTGAATCAATGTGTGTAACATTATGCTCTTGATATGCATCCTTTTGGGCTGTTCTACTTTTATCATTCTTTCCTATATTTTCATTACGTTTATTTTCATATTCCTTGTGTTTTCTTTTATGTGGAGATATATTATCACTTTTTCCATCTTTAGGCTTAGATATAATTTGGAGTTCTTCTTTAATTGCCTCTCTTTGCCGTAGTAATTCTTCAATACTAGTATGTGTTGGAAGTGGGGGAGTTTTGGACTCAGAATAGTATCTCTTTTTCCTACTTGTATCTTTGCGGTTACTTTTACTGCTCTTCCTTTTATCTTTTGAACTTCTCACTTTGTAATCACCAGTCCTTCTATTTTTATCTGCCATTACCTAAATCAATGTAGCAAATATTTGATCTGAAATTTGTCTTTATTGATGAGATATCTGCATCTGTAATGAGTAACATTAATAAAGAATTAAATTATCATCAGGTGCAAAATTCTAAAATTAGTATAAACATTTTTATACAGGCAAGCCAGTTGTCACTTTCTTGATAAGTTTTTTTTTTAAAAATAAAATAATAAGCTTTGGTCTATCAAGAAATGACATATGGCAATTGAATAAGAAGTACTGTTAACTATTTCAATGATTACATTTCCACCCTGCTATGTCATCGTTCCAACATTACTCAGTTTCCAAACTTTTCATGTCTCTCTCTTGTCTCCATGTAATGCCATCAGCAAGGCTCTCACTTTACTTTGCCATCCATGGTTATCTATATTAAAAATTGAAGAGTTAATAATATTTTAAATTCGTTCAAGCTCAATTCAACTAAATAGGTATAATAAGTAATATAATGTAAAACATTTTACAACATTAAGTACTACACAATATATTTGAAACATAACATGCATAAAACCTGGTTATGTTTGGCAAGAAATTCTCAGAAATATACCAATAGCTGCTAATAGAAAGCTTTCAATTATTGTTATTGTCCAATTGTTGCACTTTTGTTCTTCAAGTTATAATTTTTGGTGAGTTAATGATCGGCTTACTTAGCATTAAAATTGATGCTAAGGAAAGTAGTTTTACCACCTTAACTTTTTGGTTAAGGGTTTAATTCCAACAATGATAATAGTTAACTGGTACATACAAAAACTTTTTGATAAAATTGATTTGATTTCATCAAAAACATTGAAATATTCACTTGGCAGCTAAGCTACTGGAGTGAAGATGATAGCTAAGAACAGTAAATCTGCAATAGCTTAGCTGTTTAGCGTGCAAGGGGCCTTACACTATCTTATAATAGTACACATAGCATGAACAAATTTTAATGAAAGAGTACTACAATTACATGTGAAATTCGGTGTAGCACTTTGTTAAAGTACTACACCAAATTTCACATGTAATTTAGCGTTCATGGTATGAGCACTGTTTAGAGCGAATAGTGTATATGACTATTCATTTCGTAATACGTAGTACATACTTACACTTTGTTTATTTTATTTTAAATCACATACTTTCAATATTTTTACTTACTCTTTGGCGCTAAAAGGAAAGTATGAGAATGTTATGTTGATTTAATAGATTTTATCGTAATATAGAACTTTTTAAAAATTCTTTTCATCGGCATCATAGGTACATGTGAAACCGTCTCAGACGGTTGTGACCCTTACAAATTATGAACAATTTTGTTATAAATTGCAACTTACTTGGTTGAAAGTAAAGATAAAGTATAATATTGGTAAAATAAATAGGCCAATGACTATAGAATAATTCGATGAAATTAAACTTGAGTTGAGTTTCTGACTTCTGACTTTAAACTTTATTCTCTGCCTCTGACATTGACAAATTATGATCACAGACTACAGAATAAGGTCAATTCTTTTCTCTATGGTTAATTCAGAAGGTACGTCATACGTGCATTTCGACGGAGCATGCCGGGTCGTGTCGCAGTCGGGGCGGTCTGGGGCTCAGCGCAGCGCAAATTGCGTATGTAGCATACTGTTGACTGGCCGGGTCGCATAGCCGAAAAATCTCTTTCATGATGACGGTGGCAGTATACTACGTCCTAACGACTCTCAGGTCAGGGTCACTAGGGAACCTTTAAGGTAAAATATTAAATAGGTATCATAAATGTATAATACCTTACACCATAGACCAATTAATTTATAGACTTACAGATCCATACAAAATTTCGTATACGGGAAAATCATCTTAGGTCTAGATGG
>JAOTAV010060796.1:0-14787 GCA_026546445.1 Cyclargus thomasi | reverse complement strand
ATCCTTATCCTTGTTCGAAACATAACTAGACAAAAGTTTTCATGTTACACACAAAAACTGTTTTTTTGTTGACCAGTTGTAATTTTATTTTACGCTTTTTATTTTGTAGTTTAATTATTGAAAATAAATATTTTAAATGGTTAACTTTTTCCTTTTTATTTTAGAAAAAAATACATAGATTTTTATTAAAAAAATGAATTAAAATTAGTTTGTTCATTACACAACATGTAAGTTGTTATAAAATTATTATTATTACTAGTAAACTGCCATAAAATTACCTTTATAACGAGCCACTATCAAACATTAGTGTTTACTACTTAGTGGTCACTTTTTTTCAATTAAGTATTGATAGATAAGTTGTATTGAAAATCTCACTTCAATAAAAGTCGATTGACCGACCTACCGCATGAGTTGTTTTACATCAAAAAACATGAATGACAATGAATGTATGGTATACACTGGAGATAACGCTATCAATACCCATCCGTCACACGGCGGGGGCCACTGGGGGCCGTTAGGGGCCGCCGGGGGCCGCGAGGGTCCGCGGGGGGCCGCGTTATTCAACACAAACAAAAAGGGAATAAATGCTGGAATAAAATACTTTTAATTTCCCCGGGCGCCGCTAATCGCGCGGCGAGGAGGGCCAAATCGCCCTTTTTATTTTACTACGCGAACGCAAATCCGCCGGGAAAACGACCAGCAGGGTTGTCAATTGTATATTGATTTATTAATCTTATATGCAGGGTCAACAAAACCCAAAAACTAAACAGAGAGTAACATATATCTTTCTGTGTCCACGTTGTGTAAAACCATATGTAAAATTGATTTTGAAACAACAATCTGCATATCAGTAACCTTTCGCGTAAGTTACTTTATATTAGAAAGTAATATAATTTGGAGCCCAAATAGAGCAAGAATTTAATGCGGAAAAAGCCTACAATTCCAGTTTCCAAGCTCAAACAGATATTGTGAAATTCTGGTGTGTCAAAGCATGTCATCCTAAGATATTATTATTTTAGCATCAGCACTTGTATCAATATTATAATTATTATGTAATGGATTTTTTATATCAAATTCTCGTTTTCGAGAAGTGACAACCCTATCCGGGAGGGTCACGCAGCGCGGGGACGCCACGCGCTCGGAATTAGCGTCCCCCGTACTTGACCCGAGGTGTCGTACCCGCAAAAAACGGGCTACTACCCCTCCCCCCCGCACCCCGCACCGCCCTTCGTTGCCGGGATTGTATTTTTAATTTATTACAATTGTTTTGATAAGCTGAGCAATTAATAGCCTTTACCTTGGTATCAGCCGAAATTGATAGCTGTAATAATAAAGATTCAATAGTATCATGTCAATAAAACTAAGTCACAGAGCAACAACCGAGCTATACAGTTAGTATATTAAGTAGAGTTCTTTATAAGAAGGTACTAAACTATTATTTAGTAAACCTATCGACTATCTGTCTCGTTTTTTAAACTTATGTTATTTTAAGACAAAGGCAAATAAGAGCAGAGACTTAATCACATTGCAATCCTTTTAATTTAAAAAAAATATAATACCATTTATAGAGTAGTTGTCAGATCGGGTCATAACAAAACTCACTTCAATATTAATTGTATAACCGTAAACATAATTAACAGATGTTAAAAGGTATCAAAATAATTAGCTTAGGTGTCAAAACAATGAACAACATAAATTACGTTTAAAATTTGATAAAGTTCTGGCAATTTGACGAGAACAGGAGTTACAGTTTGCGAGTTTTATTGGTACCTTTCGTTCGTTATTTTTCCGTAAATTGGTCCTTGTGTCGTTAACAATATGGTCCTGTTGAAGGTAAAATATCTGAGAACGGCGAGTAAATCACTAGCAGACGGCTGGAGGCAGTAACTCGAGACTTTGTTCGCTTATGACTCTGGCATAAAATGCATGCGAGGATGGGGTTTATTCTGCAAGTGCTTAAAGTTTTACTCCACAAATATTTTAGTTCACTGCATTGTTATGAAATATACTCTTTTCAGAAGGTGGCAAATGGTAGTTTCAAATTGGAGATAAATCCTTTAATAACATTCATACTTATCGTTTGTACAATCAGAGAAGTTCAAAGAGATACAGATTGTGAATCTAAATAATTTGGCCGGGTTATATCAAATCCAGCCGACGATTCACGAATTACACTGAATTGACATATTCTATTCCGTCCAAATGACGTAGGTCCGTCAACTGGCTCTCATTCAGTTTCCCCCATTTTACAATATACATCGTAATTCGTATACAAAGATACACAAAAAAGAAGAATGACTATGAAATCTTCCTTTTATGATTAAAAATGATTACCAGCAAACATTTTAGAAACGTGTATCCCCAGGCTATTGGGTCAGTTTTCTTTTTATTTGGGCTCAAGATTATTCTGAACGACCGAAGACAACAAAGTTTTTTATAGCTTAGATCCAATCCGAATCGTAGGTTTTACAAAACAGAAGAATCGTATGAATGTTTTCGTAGTATCTATTCCGTTGTCAGAGGAATCCATATTTATGACGCAATCAGCGTCCCTTGTCCCGGTTTTAATTCGATCCTGGAAATGTTGAGCGCACCTGTGCTTCCCCGAAGTATTTGGCGCATTCCTTTACTCCCAACGAGCCATCCGATACGCAAAAAATGAGAACCATTGGTCGATAACATTTGGGTTGCTTTCTGTTTTTGTATGCTTTTTAATGACATTAATCTAAAGGTCTCTCGAGAGTGGTAGACAAATAAGCGCATAGCTTAAAACACTGTGACGTATTATACAAGCCATGTATAAAACTTATTAATTTTAAAGTTAATTCTTATTTATTTAAGCGACCTAATAGCAATTGTTTTAAATGTGTAAGCAGGGCTTACTTAAGTGTTTGCTATTCGAGTCAATATTTGTTTTGCAAAGAACTTTTACATGTCGTTTACAGTTTACAAATCGTTTGCTGTTAGTCTTTTTTTGCCTGCAAACATTACGTGGACATTACCAATAATGATTTTTAAACAGTATAATGTTTGGTACCACATTATTCTAGAAACCTTTAAACTCTTTCTAGACTGAAGGTAGTAGTATTCTGGCTATTCAGTAATGTTTTCGCCGTCTGGTACATGTAAAAATAAAAGCTGACGAAACGTGGGGATTTTGGATGTCACAAGACCGCCTGTCATTTAATATAATGGCAATCTGTATACTTTGTGACCGTACTAGTGCTCCATTTTGTACGTAGCATACTAGTGCTCCATTTTTGACGAGGTGCGCGCTATGTGCTCCTACTTTCCACCCAATAAATAGATCTGTTTACTTCGGGTAACATGTACGTAATATCTCTTTCGTTTTACCTCTATTATCATTCCTCCAATAATCTCAAATTCTTTGCAAAAATGACGAACCTAAATATTCTCGGACATTAGCCATGTAATAACGACTTCTAAATAACCACACATGCGTCACACAAAAGAACAGCTGTAAACTATCTTGTGTTACCTTATTTATACGGTAATTAGGTTCAAAATTAAACGTATTGAATCATGCATTGAATAATCGAGAGGAGGGCGAGACAATAAGGCGCTGGCAATTGACAGTTGACACACTTGGACGCCACTACAATGTTATACCGAGTTACTACCGCGCGGCGTAACGTCTCAACAATGTTATGCGCAACAAAAGCTAGTGCAGCAACCACTTGTTTTCTTACTTTTAAACTTATGTAGACGAGACAAGGACTACTTTCGCATACTTCAAGACATAAAGCTCTTAAGACGGTAATATGACACTGACTATAAAAGTGTCTTATTATTGCTTCGGCCTGCGAAATTCTTGAGGTAATTGTTATGAATAAGATTGGAATTATCTGAGTCAGAAAAGGTTTGGTGGTGGTATCAATTTTCCCTTGGGCAATATTATGTAAAATAGGTACACAGTAAGTCAGTAGACCTAATATGTATAAGAGTCAAGAGTATGACCGCAGACGGGATTTGCATATAAAGTTTTCTGCATAAAATTGAGTAAAAACTAAAAAGTATTATAGTTTTTGAGTTAAATTAAAGTCGTAGCAATTTCTATCGATATTAATCTTTACTTTTCACAAAATAGTTATGTGTTTATATTCTAGAGTAAATGTAATATTTATGTGGACATTGCTTAAATATTTTCTGTTTGCTGTAACTCAATTTTAGAAAGATTATTAGAATAATGAATGGGAATCCTTAGATATAATTTTAAATTTGTTTAATATCTCATAAAAATACGTATTAGGAAGAACAGAATGATCGTACGATCTGGAAAAGACGGTTAAAATTAGTCTTAGTATGTTACGAGTAACAAACTTTTTTATTACAAGGAAACAAGCACATAATTCAAAACACGGTGTGAAGAAACTAAATTATATACTACTAATGGACAAGCGATAAAATAAATTATATTCTAATTAAGTAGAGTATTAGTATTCATAAAAATAATTAAGTCTAAAGTTCCGTGAGATGCGATAGAGGCGATGGTAATTAGTTATTAAGCTGTTACTACACCGCCGCGCCCGCGCGCCACCGCGGGGAGAGGTGCGTGTGTAATCGACTTTAGTCACGACAGGGAAGATTGTTATCAATATATCGATACGCCATAAAATTTGTCGATGATGTTCATTTCAATTTCAAAAGTTTAATAGAGGAGCTTTTTGTATATGTTGAAATTTAAATTAATTATTTTGGGAATAATATCAGAATTATTCAGATAGTTGCAAAATCCTAGCAAAAAAGTTTTAATAGAGTTTAAAATAAGGATACAGGACAATATTGGAAAAAAAACAAGAACTTTTCTTGTACTATGAATGATATCAGATAAGTTGTTTAATCACATGGTTTCTATATTAGTTCTCCTTTCTTAAATCCAGTTATAAACATGTTCTACGTGCTGGTTAATTCGTATGGTAGGTGACGAATATATTCGAGAAAATAGTAATTACCTCAAAACGATGCTTTCATTATATTGTAAAAAATACCTTACGGTCTAACCAGAGGAGTTGAAAAATTGCACTTGCACATTTTTTTACTAACCGAACCCCGTAGAAAGTTTTTAATTAGTCTTTATAGCAGCTTGAGTGTCGACGGTCAAATGTCAATAAAACATTAATCAGTCTGCTATATTAATGTTATATACAATCCTTATTAAATTGCTAGCTCGGCGTTCGAACGATTTAAATATTTTCCACGAATATGAATTCATATTTATGTTGCGAAATAATTGTTGCAAATGAAAAACATCGAAATAATTGGCAGCTCTATAAAAAAGCTTTAATTATTTAGATACTCGCAATTAATTTTTATACTTTCTTCGCAAAAAATAAAAAATATACAAGGTGCGTTCGGGAACGGGCTATCCAATAAATATGTAACGTATGTAAATAAAGTATAAAAATTCATTAGCCGCGACTTTATGCCATTATAAGTTTATGAACGGTTGACATTTGCGCGAGAGAGCGGATGCGCCATTCTGTAAATGTCATGTTAAAACATGGTCGCGGATTGCTACAGTTTACTATTTGCATAATGTTTACTGAATAGCCAGTTTTTACACAAATCTATAGATGTAAAGATAGCAACCGAGATTCACAGTCGGGTTTGTAAATTGTAGGTTTCCTGGAAGAAACCGCTTTAAGCGCTAAGGCCGCCCATTTGCTTCATTCCCAACCTAGTTTTTTCTATAATGTATAAGTAATCAAATAAATTTATAAATAAATAAATAAGCCTTATTTATAGTTGATCTACCTTCTATCAAGGTAATTGAGAATTGAGGGTAGATGGACGAAGTTTTTGTTTATATTACCAGCTACAGTTCTAGTCCAAAACATGAAAAGACAAAAAACTTGTTTATTATATAATAAACATTGAATCAAATTTTCAATTCCGTAAAACGTTTAACAGAAAAAGGTTTAACAAGAAAACGTTTACCGACAATACACAGAGGCCGAAACACTCAAACGTCCTGGGAATATTACAAAACAAATTGGTTAGATGCGTTCCGAGAAAGCGTAATCTAACTTAGAATATCGTGTTTCTTTACATGAAACTTCGCAAACAGCGGCAAAGTGACACGGTGATCTGAAGGTTCTCGCGCCCGCCGCTAGATGGCGCCGCTCAGGCAAAAACACGCGAGGGTATTTCCTGTCCTCGCCGGGGGGCAGGTGCGAGGGGGACGACGATAAATAACTCAGTTTGCGGTGTGAGGGAGAGGGGAGAGGGGACTATTTGTAGGGCTCGCGTGTGAATTATTCGTGGGTTAACGCTCCCCGTTTGCCCGTCTTGCGGAGTCGACCCTCGTTAATGAAATTTCATATCGACATTGTCGCAGTATTGAATCGCGATTACACTTGACTGCCATTGTTCGTGTTCAGTCTGCGACCCGCATACTCATTGCACTCTATTTTTCTATTCATAGTTTTGACTTGGATTCGGTACAAAAGATTCACCATGCTTAGCCACAATAATAAACTACAAAAAATTTGAGCAAACATTTCTTTTAGCGAATAACAATAAAAATATAATTGTTAATCATACTCCGTACAACTCAATTATTATTCTGACGGTAATAAAAGATAATTAACATTCTCAATATCATTTGAGTATCGCAATAAAAAGCTTTATAGGCGTCTAATGAAATCGGTAATAAGGTAAGTAATGGCGTTTAGAATTCCCCGCGCCCCGTTTAACGCGGCGAAAGGGCAATTTTACTTTCAGACCTCTTCACTTGATTTAGATTTTAGGGGAAACGAGTGTACACTTTGACACTCTTACGCCGGCTGAGGGTTACGTGTAAGGACTAAATTGTTTTCCATTTTCTTTTGCAAGCCACAGGAATTGTAAGCTTCTTTTTTAGTAGGATTCTTTTAATTCATAATTGGCTAATATAGACGGCGACACGCAAGGAAGATTGTGTAGAGGGCATACTTACCTCTGTCCACCAATATCTGTCTATATTCGACTTTGATCGGCGAGTTGGAGGTACTATGGTCGATCATGTGGACGCTTACACGTGGCGAATAACGAGCAACAAACGTAGGCTATTATGTACCTAAGCTATATGAAGCTATTTAAAAGTAAAGACATGTTATTACAGCACAACGTTCAAATCGACAACTTAAAGTTAATCAAAGCCTAACTCAATTATTAAATCAACAAATTAAAAACGACGTAAAAATTGTAGAGTCTGAAAACCAAACTTCAACAAAGGAGTTCTTAAAACCGCTTAACTCTTTATGTTCGCTCGACTTTATAAGAACCGAATTAGAGTTACTTAATGTTAATATAATAAGTCTGGACAGGGAATTTAACAATAAATAGTTAACACACATACATACATAAGGACGCGCGACAGTCGCGAGCAATTGACACAGATGCTGCCACACATGTGTGCACTTGTACTGATTAAGGGCTGCCACTTCATTTTTATCGTTATGTTTAATATTATTTCCAAGTACCATTTATAATGTTACATCAATTAAAACGAAACGTGAAAATAAATGGTGCAATATAATAATATGCAAGTCAAGAGAACCATAACTATTAGTTACGTTATTATTATGTAGACTATGTAGATAGTTATACAAATAAATCGGGTTTGCCTTCCTGACGGTTTAACTCCAGAAAGCACGAACCGATTTCGATGGTTTTGCATTCATTGGAAAGATCTCGGGCTCCGTAAGGTTTATAGCAAAGAAAATTTGGGAAAAATTTAGAAAAAGTACGAAAATAATAAATCTCGCCTTCGTTACCTCGCGAACGGAGTCGCGGGCAACAGCTAGTCGTAATTAAACATTTACGTCGCCCTTAAGGGTAAAAAGAGGGAAAAGAAAGGGAGTTACAGAGTACATATTGTTAACATAATAATTGATATTACTATCACTGTCAAATATTATTTTCTTATTCTACATTTCGTTATAGAGGAATTATACCATAAAGTATTTGGTCTATGGTTTCATACAAGTGCCAAAAGCAAGAAAGTAACAATAAATATTTATTATAATATTATTACTACATCAGAGTCAGCAATAAACATTGCAAGCTCAAGAATAATACCTGAAACTTTTAAAATGATTCATAATATTCTGGTTTGTTTTGAATGAAAAAAGTCTTTTGTTATTTTTCTTACAATACAGATAAAGCAGAGTGATAGTGGCGTTTATTGTGAGCGTTGAATGGAATAGAACAAAGGAGGAGGCTAGGAGATCATAAAAGCTCTTACAAATTTAAACGAAACCCACGGAAAGAAGATATTCGCACGCGTTTTATAAATAAACGTAATTGTAGGATATTTTATATTTTCAGTGAAATCTAAGTATTTTGGTCTAAGTACAGTAGCTATTTCATATGATTTAATTTTTGCAATCATTAAATTATGTGGCTCTATTTATTCTCAAAATTTTGAAATCCAACTCAATAGCCATGGAACATATCTAAAAAGGATGAGTGGTACCATAGTTATTTTCGGTGTTGGGCTTTCCAAAAGATACCAAAAGTAGGATACTACATATTTTGGTGTTTAAGGTATACATAATTATATGTACTTAAAATGGGCATTATTTACCAAGCCGAACTCCTAACTTAAGTAACATCATCATACAAAAATGTCCGTTAAAAATATTATTGAAAGTAATGTCCGACAGCCCTACTCAAGTAACTCGCGGGCATTAGTCATGTGGTACTCGGGTCTTGTGACCCTCGCCGCATGCACGCTTAATATGCGGGCTCGTGTTGCATGCACATGCACCGTGCACGCCTCACTTACAACAATATCGACTTCGCACAACTTACACTTATTATGTCAACGCACTTGTAGGACTTGTCTTCGGTTTAGATTGTATCACTAGACGTCTAATTATGTCTGTGTTTTCTGTGTATTATGTATATGTATGTATTTCGTATATGTATAACTATAAATACATATTCACTTTTTTCTTTTTAACCGGCCTCCAAAAACAAGGAGGGTATATGTTCGGCTGTGGATGTATTTTCTTCGTTGTATAGAGTATAGTTCCGAATAGGTTCCATGTTCACCATAGTGGTGACTGATGATGGGAACTATGAGTAATTGAGAAAACTCCTCGAAATTTGTATAGAAACTTACAGTGATTTTGGTTTTTTAGAACTATTCTACGTAAATACTACCAAAAAGTAAGATTTATACCAAGGTCTACCATGGTTTCGAAAGTGTTGAGAGGACTTGTCATTTCTTAAAGATACAACTTAGGAGTTTTTGGCATTGTTTTAAGAACTGAATGCAAATTCTACTCATCATCATCACTGCCATCACACTATGCGTTATAACATTATGACCCTGTTATACTCCAGAACTCCTAGAAGGCTTTGTTATTATATGGAAAGTAATCATATGCTTAAAATACTTCTCACAAACTATACCAAAAATTAAAATTTTGTACCAAGGTATACCATGGTTTCGAAGTTGCTCATGGAACTCCTTATTTTTTTTTACAAATTTTGGGATCGGCGTTGATTGAAGAACAGAAACTTTTAACTATAGTGCAGTAGCGTCGATTAGGCTTCAGTAAAAATATGACATTAGGTACAAACCCTTATTAACAACAAGGTGTTGTGTTGTCACTATGTCGTTGATACAAATGACAAATTTTTAACACAGTGTTAATATCCGCTACTATCAATTTTAACTGCGAATTTGAAATTGATGACTAAGGTGCGTTCAAGAATCAATCAAAAATCTAAATAAACTTAAAAGTGTAAATTAAATCATGTAAGAAACAAATAATGTAAAAAAATTGTACTATATGACAAATGTAAAAGTTACTGTTAACAATGATGTAAGTGACAATATAATGTAAAAAAGTTTTTAAAAAATGTAAATGTATAAGTAAATTGTAAAATCACATTGTATATATACTTAAAAACAGAACACGTAAAATATACACAAATGTAAAAATTGACCTGTATGAAGTACGGGGGAACTACGAGGCCCCTTATAAGGGGCCGTTTATAAAAAAACTGCGAAGTAGTTTTTTAAAGGTATTAATTGCATATTACATTAAAAATCATTAGTGTGTGGTATCAGACGTAATGTTACTCTGTTCGGAATTAGAAGACATCTAATTAACTACAGAATAGGGATTACATTAAAGAATGTGCACTCCAATCTCCATATAAACGGCCGGAAAGCTGTCAAGCCTCGATTTCGGTAGAATCTCGGTAGAGCTACAGTCGCGAGCGGATGGTGACGTTTGAAATATTATGGTAAATTATAATAAGCTTAGAAATCATAATGTTTATTGTGTTGTTTGCCTTAAAGCAAAGTGGAAGAAGCGGGTAACTAACATTTGAATTTTTTTTTCGGAAATAGACACTTTAGGACTGAAAAAATTTTTTTAAATTAAAATAATGTGGATTTGATGTATTATGACAATAAAATTATGAGATTTATCAAAATCTTTGGGAAAAAAGTGTATTTACTCGAAGGTTGTAAAATGTTAGTGATTTGCTTTTTTCACTTATATTTTCAATTATGGGATTGAAAAAAAATTGAGGCTTCGCTATCTTGTAGAGGCGACCATATTCAAAATAATATTGAACATACATAATTGAATTGTTACCAGAATCAAAGCCATATATAACAAATTTCATTTGATTTACTTAATTCATGCCATCAAATAAATAAACAAACCGGGTAAAATAAATAAAACCTTTTAAAAATAATATAATACGTATTACCAAAAATTACAAAACCTGAAAGACATCCAAGTAGACAGATATGAAAACATAAGGTATCCACTTTCGGTCGGGTAATTAGAGTACTACCAAGAGGCAGCCCTAGCACATGTCACAACTCACAAGCCGTGCGTTTGTCAGTATCTATTTCAAACACAGGACGGGAGTGCACATACTGTATCTTTACCTTTCATTAACCCTTAATCGCCTTAATAAAATGATGCGTGTAAAAACAAATGCGTGAAGATTTAATTTGACACGTGATGCTCTCCCACGCTTCATACAAATAATAGACAATAGAGTTTTGAGTCACTTTTGAACTACGAGGAAATGTAGAGTCGAAAACATAGGAGTCTATTTTTTCTCTTAAGACGTCTTAAATTTATTGTACAAACGACATCTTAGCGACATCTATAAGCAAAAGATAAAAAACTAGGCAAAAGTCACTTTTCTTGTATGAGAGCCTGCATCTTTAAATATCCACTTTATTTCATTTTTAGTATTTTTTGCTATAGCAGCAACAGATATACATAATCTTTAAATTTCAGGTTTCTAACTATTACCACTGTTGAGATACAGGCGATAAGGCCTGGTAATTAGTGTTTGATTTACATAAATATTTATCATTTTTAATTTACTGTTAAAGAGTTTTCCTTTTGTTTAATAGCTGGCAGCTACGCGGCTTGTAACGTATGGCCTTTAGGGATTACAATATTTGGTAATACCTTAAAATCATTCTTTACGGCAGATAGCCGTAGAGATATTAAGTGAAGAAATACGTACGTTATATGAATTATAATCTAAACCATAACTCAGATATCAAACAAGGGAAATGAATTTGCAGAAATTATATACTTTTCGTCGCTAAAGCACGTGAGTAGGTAATCTAATGCTTTTCACATATAGCTTAGTTAACTGTAACTTCTT
This sequence comes from Cyclargus thomasi, assembly GCA_026546445.1. NCBI lineage: Eukaryota > Metazoa > Arthropoda > Insecta > Lepidoptera > Lycaenidae > Cyclargus > Cyclargus thomasi. The sequence goes on along the minus strand of JAOTAV010060796.1, from coordinate 3,123 downwards.
TACAGTTAACAAAGTCAACTATTCTTAAGGTTTATATGTATAGAACGAACTATATTGCATCGTTTCGTCTTTTGGCAATGATGAATATAATGATCTCTATCTTACAAGTACAGAAAGGGATCTGTGTCTCGTTGGCTTTTCACTTTTTTTACACTTTAGTCGGTAATAAGGCGAAGGTTGCACAATAAAATATTAATTTAATGTAAATTGCAATCAATCTGTAATTTGATTTTCTGCGAATGAATACAATACGTATTTAACGATTATTATGTGATGAAGCTAGTTTTTTATGAGACGTTTTATTCATTGTCGTTCTAGAGAGTTGAAATTTAATATTTATTTTCCTGAAAAAACCGAATTTTAAAATCGAAGAAAAACGGTCATTCCGATTTTACTTATAAACAATATTATACTTCCTAGCTATTCATATTAACCTTTTTCGGGTAGGACTTTATAAACATGCATTAAATCTTGTAACAAATAAAATAACCATATGAAGTACGAACTATTAGGACGTCAAATACACCACTAATAGGACTTCAAATGCACTTCTACAATAGAAGAAATGTATCTTATACAAATTAATGAACAGTAAACTTATATACTAGCAGTGTTAATGATATTTTTCAGTGTTAATGATATTAAAGATTGTGCGGGTAACACTGATAGCTTGCGATTTTACGTCATTATTAGAGAGCCACTTGAAACTTTCAAATCTCTGATGGGCTTATTGTTCGCCATCTAGTATATCGTTATCTTAGTACAAACATTCTGTAAATTATTTGAAATGTCAGTGCGATTGCAGGCACAGAATATTTAGGGCCTGTTTCACCGCTTACTGATAAAGTTTCTGTTAGGCTATCCACAACTTTTTTGGCCGATTCTCCATACAACCTCTGTCAAACTCAAGTTGTGGCAGAACTGTAAGCGGTAAAGGAGACCATAAGAGTAGGTAATTATACCTCTAAGTGCTGTTTCATCGCTTACAGATAGTCTATTTATTTGACAGATACATTATTAGAAAAAATTTTGTACGGAGAATCTGTCAAAAATATTGTGGATAGCCTAACAGAAGCTTTAACAGTAAGCAGTGAAATAGGCCCTAAATATACTCGGCCTCGGACAATACATGGCTATAGCGGTTGTCTCAAAATCTAAGTTTCTTTTGAAATTGGAAACATATATTAGACAACTTGCTTTGTAAGATAACTAGCCCGCGGCATTGCTCGTATGAGAATTCCTTGCGAAACATTATTTTTCGAAGACCAAAAGTAGCCTACTTTCAATAATTTAAACTAATCCTATACCCAAAAGCAACTTATTGGTCGCTTTGTTAGGACAGAAAGACAAACAAACATACTTTCGCATACTATTAGTATGGATAAATTTAAGTCACTTGCACTGATAAATCAATGGAAACGAACGAATATAATAATAATATAATAATATCGATGGACGCTTCACACTACGTAAGTCAGGCCCCGTGCTAGGTACCCGAGAGACTTGTGTTATAGGTACCGGACAACGGAAATGTATTAATACTTTTATACTATACCCATATTTAAGATTTTTATTACATGATACGCATATTTAATACACATCCAAGACCCAGGAACATTGAAAACTTTTTGCTCCGTCGGCGGGATTCGAACCCGCGACCCCCGGCTTGAGCTACCAACGTACTTACCAACTGAGGCACAGAGGTCGTCAAATGCGAAAACAATATAGCGTTTGGAATTTGGACCTAACATTTAGGTAACTCTTGATTGATGCAACGATTTCCGTGGAAAATCTTTTATCGTACGGGGACGGTGCATGTTTGATTGAAAAGTCCTAGGCTCTTTTTCGATACTCTACGTATCAAATTTCATCAAAAACGGGTCGGTGGTTTAAGCGAGGAAGGCCCACCGATATACAAGTTTCGCGTTACATAAGTAATGCGGATCATGAACACAAAACGGAAAATGTTTATTACATTCGTCCCTTTGACTATATTACTGACATTAAAATCAAGGAAAAAAATATATAAGACACACACCTCGGTAAACAGACTTTATCAAGCACGCATTACTTATCTTTTATCAATGTGAAAAACAAGTATTTATCAAAGTATCTTTACTATAATTGATTAAGTTTATTGAGTAGACTTATTTTTTTTATTTGCTCTTGATAGAAAAGAATGTAATGACTCGTCGAGATAAAAGATTATTTGATAAGGTGGGGTTTTTGGTACCAGTTTGTTTTGTGAAAATTATCTCAAATAAGATTTACTTTATGACGAGTCCAATTTGATTACGGACAGATATGAGGTGTCACTTATGGCCTTGTCTTCTATTTTTAGCCCGAAAACCTCGTCCAATTTTTACCCGACTGCGCCAGAAGGAGGATTATGTTTTTCGAGAGTATGTATGTATGTATAATTGAATTTTCTGTGTGTGTTCCAGCGGACTTGACGATGATTTAGATTCACAACCCAAAACTAGACCGACTGGACAGCGTGTCGGGTCCGCTAGTAATATAATAATTATGTTTCGTAGCGACAATGCAATTCTGGGTATGTCAATGCTATGGATTTTATAATATTACAATAAGAAATTGAATGTCGGTTTTGAACATCGTAGAATCTTATGCAATAGTTAACTTAACGGTACAGTTCACAGCTGGAATTGCCATGTTCTGTTTGTAATTCTGCTAATTGCTTACAGGCATATTAATAGTAAAGACGTATCTAAAAATAATTGAAATTCCTAATTAATTACTACTTATATTATACTAGATGGTAACGCCGCCATAGTGGTCCGAAATTGCTAAACACGTTGCAAAAAGTTGGAATTTGCTGTGGAAAAAAATACCATTCGATAGCTTTTGTAATTCATAACAATAAATCCTTGCTAAATTTTTTACAAAAAAGTAGTTGAAGGTGAAAAAAAATAATTACGAAACTAATGTATGGAAGGAAATTGTAATTCATTTTTTGTAAAAACTACTAAAACTTACTGCGTTATTTTTTAAACAGGTAAGGGTCTAGGTCTAGGGTAGTACATAGTAATCTATATATATAAAAGAAAGTCGTGTTAGTTACACCACTTATAACTCAAGAACGGCTGAACTGATTTGGCTGAA
>JAOTAV010060775.1:0-14789 GCA_026546445.1 Cyclargus thomasi | reverse complement strand
TTTGTCTCGATCAAGTGGTATATACAACAGGATTAAGAAGGTAAAAGAAACTAATTGTGTTTGTCTCGATCAAGTGGTATATACAACAGGATTAAGAAGGTAAAAGAAACTAATTGTGTTTGTCTCGATCAAGTGGCATATACAACAGGATTAAGAAGGTAAAAGAATCTAATTGTGTTTATCTCGATCTTCAGTTCAATAGGGTAGAGAAAGTAAAATAAAGTTTATTTGTAGAGTATAGAGACTATTCTCTTGCCAGTCTCACCTTTAGATGCGCAGTACAAGCCCTAAAAAAATTGGTATGCAGTTATGATACCCTCGATTAACTAGGCTATATTTGCCACAAGAAAATGTCATAATTTATTTTCCCTTATAAAACGCAGATAACACCGCGGGATATAGCTAGCAACATATAAGTATTTCGCAGCGTTATGAATTTCAACCAAATTGTAGAAAATAAAAATAACAGTGTTGTTGTATAAAACATGATATCTTTTCGTCTGAAAATACGCAAATTATTAATTCGATTTATGATAAAGATAAGAATTCGATGAATATTAATTTTTCTACCTCAAAGAAACATTTAGGTTTTTGGCCACAAAGGATCATTATGCTGTATATGAATACCGCAAAATATCCATACTAATATTATAAATTATAAAAGATTTCATTCCATTTTAATTTAACGAAGTAACTAATTTACGCTTTTTTACATTGGCTCGATTAAAAAGATAAGTGTTTAGGCTACTTTTGGACTTTGACAAACAGAATGTTACCAAAATATTCTTATATTTATGTGATTTTCGAATCCCACGCGAGCGAAACCGCTTTCAAAAGCTAGTGTTGGTTTATATTGATAAACTACTTTGATAAAATTCATCCTGTCACATGTTTCTGTTAGAAGGTAAATTAAACGGTGTACATGAATTGATTTAAATAATTAACATATCATTAATGTCTGCACTGAAAATGTATAAATGCGTGTGTTTTTGAAATTAGGCATTTACTTTTTCATTTTATGACTTAATAAAAAAAGGTTGTCATTTAAAACTGCCCATTTCGTATGTATGAAATACATATTTTTGAAACTGCCCAGCTTATCACGGTCTGAACAAAATATGTTCAGACTCTGATTTTCAAATGTCTTTGTTTAAGTTTATTATTATGTATTAGATGCTTGCCCCGGGTGTTAATAAATAAATAAGTATTGCGTTAAAAATCTAGACCATTAAAACGCCATCTAGTCGTTCAAGTTGGAACTTTTCTGGAGGATGGCGCTACCATCAATACTATTATTAGAGTAATTACAAATAGGTGCTCCTGTGTATAATTATAAAGCAAGTACCACACATTGGTACTTATATTACAATTTTCTATTTTTCATTATAGAAAATTTTTCCTTGTAGAAAAAAATCACCGTTAATGAATTTTATTGAGACATTACTTATTGTATAATATAGGTTACAAACAGTAGAGAAAAAATGCTATATGATGATTTAAAGGTACCAAATAAAATTTTCTTTCTATAATAATGTCTCGGAAATCGGCCAGATGCGAGATAGACTCACTTTTGAAGGGTTCTGTATACTTAAAAGTAAAGTATTAGCTTTAGCTGTAGCCTTAGGACGCATTGTACTTTGCTCAATCAATTTCTCATACAAAGTTTATTGCGGGTTGTGTTAAGAGACCACTAGTTGTAATAAGCAATTAAGTTTGTTCCACGCGGACGGAGTCGCAGACAAAAGCTAGGTCATAATAGATGTATATAGTATGGCTATTATAAGTTGAACTTTGCATTTTCCCTCTTAAAAGGCCGGCAACGCACATGCAACCCTGATGTTGCGGGTGTCTATGGGCGGCGGTAGTTGCTTTCCATCAGCTAACCCGTTTGCTCGTTTGCCCCCTTATTTTTATAAAAAAAATTGACTAGCATTATTCCGAGACAGTCTTTTGTTATCGGTTAAAATGGGACTACAATTGGATTTCATGATTTTAATACTTGATCATGAGTATTTCTACATAAATGATCTTTTGATTTTATGTAGAACGTAACATGTTATTTATCTAAGTATATGATATTTTATAGAAGATGTATGAAAGTGCCTTATTAGTAATATGCGGTAAAAAGGATTTTGTCCCTCAATCTATTATCTAGGAGTGTAATTTTTAAAAATGGCAAATAAATTTTACTTAGAATTACACACATTTTATTTTATTTATATATAGCAAACAACACTTTTTTTCCCATATAATAACAAGTCAATAACACTTTACTATTTACAAAAACTTGTATTAAAATACTCGTGCTTAGGATAAATTATAAAAATCTTTTTTTCTACGAAGGTATTTTTCTAGGTTCAACCAGGCCTGTCGCACTCGTGTGTTAAGCTGTAAGTACCCCTCCGGAGGGGCACATCCCCAGGGCCTCACATGCGAGTTTTTTTTATTTAAAAAATAATTTTTAATGTTTTCATATTTTTTAATTTTTTTTAAGTATTAAAATTAAATATTGTAACATTTATATTGACGGACAAATCAGTTAGGCTTTCTAAGTTGTACTTAGAACAGAGAAAGTGAATAAATAGTTGTATTCGTTTCAAGTTTCTATCGCGCAAATTCATTATACGCATGTCAAAATTATGTCATGTGAGGACAAAGTCACAGAAGTTGGTTATATTTGGTAACACGTTTGGTAACAGTTGCGTTTTTGATTGAAATTAACTGACGAGAACCAAAAAGGTTCTCGTCTTTGGTATGTTGAATTAAACAATTAAATAATCTTAGGAAGTACGTCCTAACCACAGAATATATATTATTAATACAAGTAATAATTACACGCTAACTTATTAAATTATTTTTTAACAGGTGACAATATTTATGGAACGACTCATGCGTATAGAACGAGAAAGCGCTCGACCGCAGTTGTCAACTTCATAATTGTAGGCATTCAGCGTCGTGCTTAATATTGATATTAACTTTATCAGATTTTTGGAGTAAGTCTTCTACTAGTACTAGTACTATTATTTATTCTGTGGTTCCACTTATAGTAGCCAGACGATATTTGTGGATTATGAATAAGCACGTACTTCCAACTAACAGGACGCATGAACTTAAAATCTATAAATCTCTTCAATATATAAAGCACTTTTTCTCCGAAGTCGATTAAACCGTTTTAGTATTACACGCGCGTATAAAAGCGGATGTACATTGAGCAAGATTTACACGGCCATACATTATGCCTGAATAAAATATTGATATTATAAGTACAAGTGTTACATTATGGCGATATTTTAAAAGGCAGAAGTAATTTAGATTAAAGAAAAAAGTATTAGTTTGTAACATAAATAGCTATGTACACGTAGATGCTAAAGAAGATTTAAAAGTAGTATTGTGATTTTTAAAACCTAGTTTGAACTCTATTCTTTTTTACTCGACTGCGGCTGTCTAGGCAAACGTACCTTTTCCGTATTAGGTTTACGAATTCGCTTTCCGAATTCGGACGGCAAAATATATTCTTTGTGTACGGGGAAAAAGTGAACGAGTGCGCTATGTAATTTGTACTGATTCAATGCATCCGGTTGTCCGAATGCGGAATTCTGCATAGCAAACCTACTACGCAAAAGTAAGAATGTCTGTGTCGTGATTTTTTTACTTTTTACAGATTGATTTTCCTCTTGCGAGTTTCGTGTATTATTTCTACACGTTTAATTATCCTTTTGCCATATTTTAACTTTTAATAAACCATTGTGCGAGGCTCAATAAACAAAGGCTGTTAACGCGTGTTCGCGCCAACGATAGCCCTGTCGATAAAATAAATTATGACGTCATCACGGCGTATGTTAATAAACGGTTATTGTTCAGGTTTGATGTATAGTTCCTTCTATACAAACTACGCTACTTTATCACACTTTATGTGATAACTTGAGTTCTTATTTCTATTAAGGGGGCGAATAAAACAAAAAAAAACATCGTCTTTCTCTCTACACACTTATGCTTTAGTCCTCGAGCTAAAATGGCGCTATGTGAAAAAAGTACTTTTTGAGTTATGACCGCGTTGCAATGTAAGTAATTGTATGTATATAACGACAATATTAATTGTGATAACTCGATGACTATAAAAGCTAGAAAAATATTTCTAATACACGTCGATAGAGTTTTTTCTTCTTATCATGATGGCATTAAAATATTAAAATCGACCACATGTTGGTTAACGGCTTTTAAGCTTGAGGACGGCATGCCAGTTGAAACTGAACGTCGCGGAGTCGCCGCGAAAACAATTTTTTTTTCTTAATAACTCGATAAATGTACATCATTAAAAAACCGCTGCTAAAAAACTCGGTAATAGAATTTTGTATCGTGCATTAAAATACTGAGTCCGTCGAATGCGCCGTTTTGCGAAACAAAGAAATATGCGTGAAAATTAGAGATTTTTTTTTCGAGAAAATTGTAAGCTATCATGTCTTCGCCACTACAGTGGCTCACAAATATAATGTTGTATCTATGTTTAAAAAATAAAACGATTCTTAGCTTATTATCAAGAATAAAACGAAATTATGCAACAGTCAATTTTGCTTTTATCGCCCTCTTTAGTAACGTAAATGATTTTTTTTTGCGGGTGATTTTCTGCTTTATCTCAACAGTAAGGACAAATGATTGGGACATTGGGATTGGATGGGACAAGGATTTACTGGAAATTGTATATATAACTTTGTAATTTTAGTTTTATGTCAATTATTTAGCTTATTTTATTTTCACTTAAATATAAATAAATTCAATTATTATAAATGCACTAATAAAATTAAACACTACCTTTTATTATACCCAAAACAATTCTTGCAAAGAGCTGACAAAATATATATAAAAGTGCAGCGATCGTTTTACGTCATTAAAATAAAACATAAGTGATAAATAAAATCCATAATTTACGGGTTTTACATTAAAAGCGTAATGCCGTTTGTCCACTGCCGGCCGTCACCGTCAACGAGGTGTATATATATTTTAATGACAAATGCAATAGGATCGGCGACGACTTGGACGCTAGAGCTATGTCCCTAGAAAATGAAACCTTTAGACTATGTCATACAGTTGAAGTTCGTTTGTCCATCGCACGCCGTCACTGTCAACATATTTTGACACATGAAATGCCACTGCATGATATTCTAAGCTACTCATTTAATTTTTTATCGAAATTTGGTCTAGTATCCATGTCGTCGCCGATCTGTAGTAGTGTAGAGCAAAATGAAACCTGTCGCTTACAGTAACATTTTATCGGGCCGAAATAATCTCGTTGACAGTGACGGCGTGCGGTGGACAAACGGCGTAATGGTATTAAATCGACAGAACGTGAACAGTGCGGCGCCGCGCTGCAATTTCCCTGACGTTATATTTTTACTGACAATAACTGTCTCATTAATGCAATTGTACATTTTGGTACCGGTATTTCACGAAACCACAGATTTTACGAAACACCAATTTAAATGAATGTGTTACAATAGTCCACGAAAGTCTATTTTGAGGTAGGCGCATTGTCGCGCCCGTAATTAGACTTTGTTTTAATGTATTTTGTTAGTGCGCAACTGAGGACTTTGCTCCATAGGTGGTGATCCTAATTGAAAAAACTGAGACTTCTTTATAAATCTTCATTGTACAAGATTACAAGACACAACATAATGAAAATATAGCGTCTAAATTAATCTACGCAGTGTTGCCAATAGCCCAGACTTTTTAGAGACCTCTAGTGATTTACCGATCTATTGGAACTAAGATGCGGTGTCACTAGCGTCCGCTAGATGTCACTTAATCTGGGGCCGCTTAGTTAACATATTTCTTATTTTAATGCACCGAGCATAGAACCAAAAGAGCGGAAATGTTATTAGTTTTGTTAGGAAAAAAAATCTGCCCAAAGCCACTGCCCACACCTAATGGCTAATAAACAAAAAAGATTTATTCAAATCCGTCCTGTAGTTCCTGAGATTAGCGCGAACAAACAGATAAAGAGACAACTTTTTTGTCAATGTGTATTCTATTACTGTTGCTTAGCACCCCTACATTGATTATTTTGTAAAAATATTAAATGTACACACACTCAAATTTTACTGTTTTGTAAATGTATAGTTGTAGTATAGGAACAGATCTATCGCACATCATATGCCTTGATAACAGATCATGCGCAGGCGCAGATCACAATAACGATTTCCTCATTGTAGACAGTAATTAAGCAAACACAATCACAGTTTCAATCTTACTTTGTATACCGAATTCCGTGAAACCATGGCATCCGTGTCGAGATCTCGCATCATAAACAACAGAACATTGTAAATAGTCCTTCACAGAAGTTTCCGAAAGAGCCGTTCTTGCTTGTTACATCTAAACTTAGGTACTTACATTAACTTCTTTCGCTTGCAAACTGTTTAGCCGTAGTTCGTACTGAAGTTACAAAGTTACGTATTCCAATGGATTTTAAACTATAACAAGAATCTCTGCTAAATACTCGGGTAGTTATGGAATAATTGCATCATTTTACTTTGTTAAAGTTTTTTACAGTTAACTTGGAAGTCTGTTGCTTTTCCGTTGAGTGACTTCGTAAACTTTAAAACGGGAAGGCAAATGTTGCTGCAGTTCTCCAATCAATGTCAGTTATAAAATCCTTCGTCCTGAGCTATATGCATTTAGGAGTCAACGTACAGCCTAAACCACTGATTGTAGGTACGTGAAATTTGGGGGAGTATTCGGCGTATGATGAAGGTGTCTAATAACAAAGTATTTTTAGGAAGAAGACAAGGGTGAAAGTTAGTACGGGAGAATGCGATTCCGTGGTCCTATCTGATCCAAAATTAATCACAGACAGACACACATTTATAATATTAGTAGGGATAATATAACATTGTTATTATATCCCTACTAATATTATAAATGTGTGTCTGTCTGTGTGTTACCTCTTCACGCCCAAACGGTTGAACTGATTTCGCTGAACTTTGATAGACATGGGATACTTTTTATCGCGAAAAAATGTACGGAACCCACGCGATAAACTAATTAATGCGCAACGGAGCAGCATGTATTATTTAGCAGTTAGATAAAATCATACGAAATTAAGTGATCTTAACTAAACTACCAAAAGCGTGGCATACGTGTAATATCATCTCTAAGAAGCTTGGCATATTTAAAAGAATGCATACATTCAGCATTAATAATAATATTAATAATATCTATGGACGCTCTACACCACGTCAGTCTGGCCCCGTGCTGAGTACCTGAGGGACTTGTGTTACAGGTACCAGACAACGGAAATATATTTAAGATTTTTATTGTTTGCTACACATATCTAATAATACAACATCCATGACCCAGGAACTTTGAAACACTTTTGTTCCGTCGGCGGGATTCGAACCTACGTTCCCCGCCTTAAGCTACCAACGCGCTTACCAACTCAGCCACAGAGGTCGTCAATGCTTACAGCTTGGTTGGAGCAGAGGACAGCTGCAGATCAGTCGACATCACTGTATCTAAATGGATTCTTTTCTTTTTCCTTCTCTCAATTAATTTTCAAAATTCAAAAAATTTATTCTGTCATTTTTTTTTAATTCAGCATAGCGTAATCAATGCCTTTTAGGTATATTTTTTTAGGATTAGGATAATGAGAACAACCTCGCTCTTATGGTCCGAGAAAATGTGCAGCGAGCTTGCTTGTAAGCTTGCTTGCTACGTCTAGCTGAGCTTGGGCCAATTTTGACATCAAACATTATGTACATTGCTGTTGTGTTGTTATCCTATACCATTGTCAGATGCTGTTCTGTATGTGTTGTATCATTACGAAATAAAAGAATTCAGATTATTCTTATTCTTTTTCTTAAAAAATTTAAGATAAAATTTCATATCACGATTTTACTCATGCTATTAGATATAAACAACTTTAAATTACTGCTTCACTGTCTTGTATCATTTTTCTTTGCGTCTCAAATTAATTTCACCATGAGTGGCCATACATCAGTGTCGTGACGTCACATCCAGTCTATAAATTAACGCGCGAATACCAAATCTGCGTACAATACTGCGCCAAGTGATGACAGGGGTTATCAACTGTCACTCGCAACGGTTAGTTCCTGCCTTAAGATGTACTTCATTTAATAAGGAATCTGGAAATGTCTGTTATGAAGACGACCATTGTATCGTGTAGAGCGCGTGTTGCTTCAGGCAGGTTTTGTGAATCCCGTCGAATGAACGAAAGTTATCATAGTTCTTATGTTATGTGTATGCATACTTATATTATGAATATGAAAGTGTGTCTGTCCGTCCGAACTTCAACCACCTCTAGACCAAAATACTGAAACAATTTTGCTGACATTTAGTCTGGAAAGTGCAAGGGTCCCACGCGATAATCAAGTTTTACAGCGTCCGAGGCCTAGTAGGTGACCAAGTGGGTATCTTTGCTTCGCAGTCGAGAGGGTGCAGGTTCGAACCCGGGCTGAAACGTATACCAATGAGATATTTTCCGGTCTCTGTAAATAAAACGGACACTCATTACCGTGGTAGAGCCATACTCCGGCGCAACCGAAACTCGGCCTTAAATAAAACTGACCTGAAACGTCGTTTTGCTGTATTTCGTCCAGTGAGTTTACCGGTGGCCTAACTTACTTAATTCAATCCCTACTCCCTCATAAAAGGCATGCAACGCACTCGCGACTATTCAGATGTCACAAGTGTCCATGGGCAACGGCAGTTGCTTTCCATCAGGTAACCCGTCTGCTCGCTTGCCCCCTAAATATCATAAAAAGATGTAGATGCACCATTTAATTGAATAACATACTGTTTTTAATACAGTATCCGTACGTTCTTGAAACGCTATTCTATAAATAGGCGACAACTAAAACACCAGCCAGACACAGTTTCTTAATTAAAGAAATTAAAATTAACGTGAAAACGGGAGTAAACTGAAAGACAAATGCAATCGCATTGCACTCAGTCGCATCGGCGGGAGTATAACAATGAACGAAGTTTGAAAGCAGAGCGATGGGGGATTAATGTCGGCTCAGGTGTCTGATGTCGTTAGATAAATCGTTATTACACTTGTCGATTAAGTGAATTTGTCAGTGATATTTACCCGACTGCGCCAGAAGGAGGGTTATGATTATTATTTTTTATTTTACTATTTGTTGCACATACAAATCAGTAACAAGAAAATATACATAAAGGAAAGAGGACACAACAGGTAGTGCTTATCTCTAACAGAGATTTCTTCCAGCAGCCTTATGGAGAGAAATGTGATGGGAGATATTTAGATAGGGCTAGGGATGATTTTCGAGAGTATGTATGTATGTATGCAAGCTCTGCGGCCTAAACGGCTTGATGGATTTTAATGTATAAGTTAAAGATTCGCCTTGTGCGCGACAACAAGTGATTGAAGAAATCAAAATGGCGAATTTTAAAGTCAAAATTTCCGCTCATTTAAATCGAGTAGGGTATCAAAATGAAGGGCTTTAAATAGCTATTCTAGAAATATACATAACTTGATGTTTGAATCGCAATGGTTCCTGCAGTCGGGTTTTCTGTTTTTTGACATTTAGCTTGTTGTAGATCATGGCTTTGGACCTCCAAACCTAACATGACCTGACCCTAACATGACCGCCGCTGCAAGTATCCAGCTGGATTATTACATTATTATGGTCGAGAAGAGGGCGCTTAAGCAGTGAGGTATTTTTATCATAAATTGCCTAAGATTACAGAATAAGTATATAGCTAGCTATAACGTTGATTTTTTAAATAAAATCAAAGTGTGCTCATAACACTAAAAGAGCTGCAGGTGCGTTGAAGACCTTTGAAGAGGGAGTACGCTTTTTTCAGAGTCTTACCTACTGCTGGCAACTTCATTCCGTGGTTTTACTATAGGTGGCAGAAAGTTACGAGAAAATGCATGTAGGAGACTGCTACTCATCAAAGTGACGAGGATTACATATTTTTTGCGAGGAACGATGGCTGGAGATAGGATTTTAAACAATTTCTAAGAGCATTCTTCGCGACAAACAGCAAAGTGAAACTAAATCTTAACCTATATTAAAAATACAAAGCTGAAGAGTTTGGTTTTTTTGTTTAAACGTGTGAGAGATTACTCAGGAACTACTGACCGGAATTTAAAACATTTTTGTGTTGCTTAGTCAATTTATAAAGGAAGGCTAAAGGCTATAAAACACGTAGCGACGAGTTGAACTGTAATCAAAAAATGTTGTAAAAATGAGATATTTTATAAAGATTTACGCAGGCGAGTTTAAGGCGCGCGGGCAACAGCTAGTCATATTATATAATTATTGTTTCGCATGTGTTTGTCACTGAACTGATCCCAAATAAATGGACCGATTTTGGTGAGTTTCTCTGTCTCCTAGGTGACTTGAGAATGGTCTAGATTCAGAAACTAAGACCTGCAAGATAGCGTCTTTTGAGTTCTTTAGCAGCATCTATAAATTTTAAGGACTACAAGTCATTACTGACGCACCGGACCTACTAGTTAGGTGAGTAAAGATGGTGGAGACCGTACACATGTCCTTTGACCGCTAACTTGTCCTCACTACAAAGGACCGCACTATCACTATTAGGTCAGTACACATAGGAACTACATGGTTGTAAAAAATATAAAGCTCGTCTGGAAAACATGACAAAAAATATTGCATCTATATCTCAGTCTTCGTCGTGGCTAGTCGTATTATAAATGTAAAAGTTTGTTTGGGTATTTATTTCCATCAATGAAATCTCCATCAATCCCGCTAACCGTAGGAGAGTCATTCGGTCGAAATGTGCTGACTTGACCATGTCCTCACAGAGCTGGCGTGTGAAAAAGCGCTTCCATCGTTGAGTAAGTTTACCGAAGGCCTAAAACCTTACCCCCTTTTTCGTATGCTCTTTCCCGACTTCCTTAGCATGTTTCTTAGTAAAAGGCCAGCAACGCTTGCAATTCTATGTCTGTAGGCGACGGTATTTTCCAACAGTGACCCGACTGCTCGTTTGCCCACCTATTTTTATAAAAAAAGAAACCGTTCCCGTGTACACTGACCCTAACATGACCGCCGCTGCAAGTATGGACATTGTTGAATATGTTGGCGAGGGATTTCCAGCATGATCATTAACCTCTTAGTCCTTTGAGATATAACGTGTCTGAGCCAACGCTGCCTAAAATATATTCCCGAATGTTCTAGAAAGAGTATTGTGTTACATTTTTGGTGCAAATATTTATAAGTAGATAAATTTTATAAAAACAAACGCTATACCCGTGTTTTTGGGGTGAAACATGACATGACAGCATGGTGTAGGGGAGCCCAATTTTGGATTTATTCGAGCGCATCAGATTACTCTGGTGTAAGCTTTGTACATGTCTCTGGTTATCGTGGTATAAAAATCAGATTTCTTGGTTAGTTTGGTACTTCGGTACAAATAAATGTTCAATGTCAACAATTTTTTACAACGCAATTTCTTTTTATAACCTTGAAATCGCTGTAGCGTCTTATCCCACCCCTAACATAAAAAATGCCCTTTAATTTTTTCAACGTTTTACCTTCTTTATCTACAAAACGTACTAGGTCTCTACGACATATTTACTACAAAATAGCACTCTCACCTTCCCGGCTATTTAGTCCATGCACTGGCATATAATCATAAATATTTCCAAAAAAAATGCCTATAAGTATCATTGATTATTGTAATATGCATAACAGTGATTTTGGTAATTTTTTTATTTATATAAATCGGACGTAAACGGTATTATTTATATAAATTATGCGGTCAATTGCGCGGTTCCTACAGAATTTAATTTTGCGCTCATTTTTTTCGGATCAGCGCTTACGCTCCGCGCAAAAATAAGCGCAAAGCATATAAACATCCACTAGTCTAGGCTAGACTGGAAAATTCTTTATAGTAGAGATATTATAGTTGAATAGTAAACAAGAAACTTAGTAAAGTTGTAACGAGGCGCTCTCTAGTGTTTGCGTCTTGATTTAATTAGTATATAATGGGAACCTTCTAAGTGGATTAAGGTAGTGAAAATAATTGGTTCTTACGATGTTTGCTACGATATTACGTAACTAGCTTCACATTTTCTCTAAAGAATTTAATTTTATATGGTTTCCTTATATTAATTTTCTTATGTGATAAAATCAAAGTAAGGTTTACTAAGACTATCATTATTCTTTCATTATTTTAATTTATATTATGTGCTAATGATTGATATTAATTTATTCACCTTGGCTGAAATAGTAAAAACAGAGAGTTGACTAATAATATAATTATGCAATTTCGTTATTTAGATTCGATTGAGGATTATGTTTAGAACAAAATATAGAAATTATCAAAGAGAGATATAAAATGGTTCCATACTATTCCCCACTTCGCTACAGTGTGAAACAGCCTATCCTATTAAGCTTTTTTCAGCAGGAAAATTTGCTTTACAGGTATACAATGTATCTTGTGTCTTATAAATAGAGAATAGCGGGTATAATATAAAGCGATTAATTTCCAAACGTGTTAGGTTCTCACAAATGGCGATACTCTCTTTGAAATAAATATTTTATTAGCCTTCAGCATCAATTTTTGATATAAAACATTAAAGCCTTATTATCTTGGTTTCCCTCGGGATCTGTCCTAAAATTGCTTTAGCGAATGATTCTTAATAAATAGGTTTTTATGTGAATACCATAATGAATATAAAGCTTTAGCATAAAATATTTATTTAATCTACAGGTATATATTTCTTTATTTACTTATGCGCGATGCTGCGAATCAAAAAATGGTTGGGTGAGATTGAATACTTTAAACTAGAGTCTTTAACTATTTATTTTAACAGATTAAAATACTTTTTACAAATCACAATATTTCTTCGGCACTTAAAAAGTAGCTTAAGTAGACTAGAAAACAACATAAAAGAATCTCTACGAAGCACTAGCAAACTTACAACTCGAGTAAACAGCAAAAACTGCTTTCATCTTGAGCGTATTAAATTTTTGTTTGCGCGCAGATTCAATTTAAATATGGCGGACAAACACGCGATCAGCGGAATTAAATGACGAGCACGGGGGTTGTGTGCCCGCTGTGTACCGCAGGAGCCGGCCAATTCCCAAATTAATTGCTTTCCGATATCATCCTTGCTAAAATCACTCGCTACATTATTTAAACGACCGACCCATGGGGTGGTATAGAGTTTACAAGCGTACATTTTACTTCGACCCTACAAAAAGAGTGTATGATGCAGTACTTTGCTTTGCTACACTTTCTACATTTCTAAAGTGTTACTTTACTCCGTAGTAGAACAAATATGTAAGCTATAATCTTCGATATAATATTACTAAAATGCACAGATCACTTCAAAATTAAATAATGGCACCAAGACTATCTGACAAATAACTTAAGTCGAAATCAAGTGTATTTAAAAATAAAAGTTAATTTAATGATTTGATGCTCACAATCGTACGAAAGTTAAATCTCGCGGTCTCGGAGCGACTAGAAACGGAACAAGGCGTTATGCGCGGTTTTGCCGGTGCCACTTTTTAGATGGCAACTGCGAATCATCATAATGTTTGATCGAAGGCTATAATGAAAGTATTAAACTGAAAATATCAACTGAGTCTATTAAATCCTTTCATTAAAGTTGTTTGTTCAAACTTTCATTTTCATCCTGTAACTTATTACGTTTAGAGTATCTTTATTTGTGTTATGACACTTTATATCTACCGTAACCTACCGTAGGACTATTTCTAAAAATACTTTTTTAGGACATACTTTTTTGTGGGAGTCAGATATCCCACACAGTCTTAGTTTTTTTCGTTAATTGACTTGAAGACACCTTTAAAATTATGAAGAATAACGAAGCAAAACAAAAATTGTCAAAAGGGAGTGACCCTCGACCGTTACGACAACATTACTTAAGCTACATTCAAGAATATTTATTCATGAAGCATGTAATGTTAAATGTATTTTTCTATTATTTTTAATCATCATTAAAGTGAACCTTACATGTAGTTTACACAATATTAAAACAACATATTAACATTATGAAATTCCTTTAAAATAAATTCGATAGCTATAAGACGCGGCTTTGGTCAGGTGGAATTAGGAAGTCCACAAATAATTTATTCCACAGGATTATTAATTTTTTTTTTACCACAGGATCATTAAATCAGAATAGAAAGTAATAAAAAGTATCCGAGTGAGTTAAAACTCTAGCTGTTTAACAAGTTTCATCAAAACTGGATTAGCTTCGTGTAATGCTAGTGTTTCATCTATAAAATATTTTTAAGAACTCCATACTACCATAGAAGTGTTAAATTACTTCTATGATCGTGTAAATAAGTAACTATAAAAATTGAAAACTATTTATAAACAACAATCTTCTGGCTGGTGTATGATCTCTCAAGCATAACTTTATTAAATTTACTTTTATTTAATACTTTTAAACCTTTGCTAGGTTTACACACTATATACCAAATCCATGTATAAAAACCGCATTAAAATCGGATTAGTGTGTTTGGAAATGAATTATAAAGTTTGTAACACAAAAATGTTTATTACAGCGGCCCTGGTGAGTCGTTACTGTAACACCCAACTAACAACACTCACCGATAAAGTGCAAACGCGTTATTGAAAACCGCATTGAAATCGGACCAGTAGTATTGGAGATAGTTGGTCAATGTTCCTGGGTCTTGGATGTGTATTAAATATGTGTATCATATAATAAGCCGACGACCTCTGTGGCGCAGTGGTTGAGCTTTGGTAGCTCACGCCGGGGGTCGCGGGTTCGAATCCCGCCGACGGAA